>SKCR01053551.1:0-30215 GCA_019454045.1 Zanthoxylum bungeanum | reverse complement strand
GGACTATTAGAATCAAGATTAAATTAGTGTTTAAAACATTATCCTAAGGAAAATGTTTTCAGACTACTTTAATTTTCAAATTGGGAATAAATTTCAGGATAGTCCTGAAACTAAGAAGTTACTTTATTTGATAAAATAACATCTTAGGCCTAAGCCCAGAGTTAGCAAATAGTAGAGCATGATCTTTGGAAGATTCATGTGATGATAACTTTAATGTTTAATCCATTATGCTTGCCATAAAGACCCTTAATTTCCTATCAGAACTAATGATTAGATCCTTAAAGTATGATGAAGAAATTGAAGGATCTTCATAAATCTATTCTTAGATCTTAGAAGTATAAATTGCATTAATAACTCTTGGAGAGTTAATGGCTATTCTCAAGGAGATAAAGCCAAAGTTTGCAATAAGGCAGTAGCGCAAGGCGCACCTTACTTCGATATTCTAGAAACCCAAGGCTTGGCCAAAGGCTTCTGAGATATAGAAAAGGGCAAAGGAAAAATCATTACTGTCTTCTAGGAAGACAAAGGACATATCCAAAGATGTCTGCTTAAAAACTGTTTGCAAATGGGATCAACTGAAGCGTGACTGCCGTATGGACAAAGCAAACATGAAGGAATTGAAGACGAGCAAGGCTCTGACTTCAAATATGTTTGTCATAAATATTTTCACTACTAGTATTAAAATTGGATGTTAAATACTAAGTGTGATACATAAATATGCATTGATGTGCAGAATCTGCTATGAGCAGGATATGACTTCAATTGAGATTAATCTGCGAATCGGAAACGGGATGAAAGTCGTTGTTTTTTACCGCAAATACCTAAGTTTAGGAACTACCCTTCGGGTGTGTACTTAAATTAGGAAACTGTTATAATGTAACTAGTTTGACTAGAAACATTATCTCTATATATCGAGTATAACTCGTTGCGAGTACACCTTTATATTCTAGAACACTAAAGTGTTTTATTTTATAAAGATGATATTGAGATAAACACATTAGATGTGAATAACAGTATTTATATTTTGAATATAAATAAATCTCAAACATATAACATGACAAACAAATAGCTCAAACTGATTTGATCAGATGAGACTTATTTGTGGCAGTGTTGTCTGGGACACATCAAACAAGACTCGTATATCCACACTTTTGAAGAGTGGATACTAGGACGGATTTGATTCCATTCAAATGAAGTCTACGAATCTAGTTTATTGGGCAAAGTGCCTAAAACACCTTTACTTGGTAAAAGTATAAGTGCCACCGATCTATTAGCCCTTGTTCATAGTGATGTAAGTGGGCCCATGTC
This sequence comes from Zanthoxylum bungeanum, assembly GCA_019454045.1. Classification (NCBI taxonomy): domain Eukaryota; kingdom Viridiplantae; phylum Streptophyta; class Magnoliopsida; order Sapindales; family Rutaceae; genus Zanthoxylum; species Zanthoxylum bungeanum. The sequence continues at coordinate 28,907 of SKCR01053551.1, read as the reverse complement.
TAGTTAGGCTAAAGGTGGATATGAATATTTCGTGACCTTTACGGATGTGGCATCGCGTTATGGTTGTGTTTCTTTTGAAGAACACAAATCAGAAACGTTTAGAGTTTCGACACGAAATAGACGAACAGATCGGCTAAAGTATTAAAACATCACGGTTTGACCATGATGAAAATACTTAAGCAATAAGTTTCTCATATACTTGAAAGAGTATAGTATTCTTTCAATGAGGACTCCTCCCGGAACACGTGAATTTGACGGTGTGTCCGAACGGAGAAATCTAATTTTGTTGGACATGATAAGGTTAATCATGAGTCGCTCTGAGCTACCATTTTCCTTCAAAAGGGATAAGCATTAACAGTGCAATACTTAATTGGAATAAGGTTCCATAAAATCTGTTTGACAGATTTCATATTAGATATGAACAGGAAAGAAACTGGGCTTTCTCTCCGGATGATTTGGGAATGCTAGGCATACGTTTGGATGATACCAAACTAGAACCCAAATTGGATAAGTGCCTAATGTACTTGGTTATCCTAAGGAAACCAAAGTGTAGTACTTATACAACTCACTAGAGAACAATGTAATTGTTGCTCACCATGCGGTTTTCCTAAGAGGAATACCGATATGCAGTGGTAAGTGGAGGATAGTAAAACTCGATGAAAATCAGGTTATACTGTTCAAGGTACCAAGTCCTTAGTGGAACACAAACAGTTCATCAACAATGAAGCTATACCAATAATCTTCGAATACACAAGAACAACGTAGGTTGGAGAGAGTCAGAAAACAACATGGGGTATGAGTTTCTGATCTCACTGTTAGACAGTTATGACCCATAGCGTCACTATTTTGTAAATGATATTGTATTATTGTACAAAATTAACTATGTAGTAATGAAATTGCCTTTTACCGTTTTGTAATTTATTTACTTTGATATAAAAATGGTAAGAGTCCCTATGATTAGTTCCGGATTGTGATGATATGAGACGGTATCAATCCATAAAGGTTTAATCATTAAATATCCCTAGTCGTAGTATTATCGAGATTGGACATCGATAATGCGGAATAGACTAGTACTGCACTTGTGCATGTTGTGAGGGCACAACGGCATAGTTCTCATATATTTAAGTATAGGATACTTATGCAAGTGCGGTAGGAGGTTGTGTTTTACCGATGGTACGGAAAACAGCTTCGCTCTGGATAGACCCCGCGGAATCCCATTGGTAGTATGTCTGCGTGTCTATGGGAGTCCGCTTCAGGGTAGGTGCATATGATCTTAACCTGAGACTTGCATCGCTAGTACTTACGACAATCGGTAAACTTTAGTTTTGGTGGTCCAGGGCTTTAACGGGTTCTGTGTACACCTCTTCTGGATTTATCGAGAATCGTAGTGTATTGGGTGTGATGTCAAGATGGAAGTATCACTTCAGACATATGGAGATGATGATCGCGAGGGATACAGAACTAGTACTCTATAATGGTTGCAACCATCGGGATAATATGACTAGGTCAGGATTATCCGATTCAAAGAGACTGGTTGCTTGATGTCCGATATGTGTATCGTACGGGGCAGACACATCTCCAGCCCCAGGCCTTACATGTGATCATCCGATACTGGTTCGATATACACTATACTACGGTATACTACGCCTGTTATAGATCTTATATTCCAATAAGAATATTTCTGGAGAATTGGGTAGGCATGGCGTTTTGCTAGAGGCTAACCTTGTCTTGTAAATCGGTAAAAACGTAGTACTTGGTACGTACGTATTCAGATAATCTGACGGCCGTATTTACTGCCAACATATCCAGAGATCTCTTGGGTCGCTTCCCGAAGATTCACCAATGACGTATGATTCAAACTCGATTAATCTTGGATTAATTACGGAGAGACTTTATCTTGGATAAAGTACTATACATAGAGAGAGAACGATTAATTTGGAATTAATCGTAAAAATATTATATTCGATATAATAATCGAAATTCGATTTCGACGCGAAATTAAAATTAGATTTTAATTCGGGCAAACGAGTTAATTTAGAATTAATTCGTTAGCGACGTAAATAATAATTTCGCTAGGCGCAATTATTTATTTAAATTCGATTTAATTAACGTCGCGACGTAAGTTCGGTATTTCGGAAATATCGAACCCGAACGCGTGAGTGCACGTGGGCCCACTTTCATTTGGGTTGTGTGGGGCCCACATGACACATGTCATTTTATGCATTATTTAATTGTTAATACATTGCATGGTGATAGTGTACAATACACTCAATGGTTTTGCATGGAGTTTGAGTGTTTGACACTCTAAGCCATTGCATGATTTGTGTCATAAGTTTATTATAATTTAATAAATATTATGGCATAAATATAAATTGAATTTTTTGTAACAAAAATCATTAGACTCCTCTCTCTCTCACATTGCCGAAACTACATGCAGTTTTGGGCTCTCCATTTCTTCAATTTTTGTGGCAAGATTTGAAGAAGTTGTGCATTCAAAATCACAACAAAGGCTAGCACCTTCAAGGGATCATACATAGGTGATATGGGAAACTAATCCTTGAGCTTGGAAGGATCAAACTCGACTTGGAGTCCCTCTTTTCTTCTTGGCCGAGAGCTTCACTGCACAAGGGAGGAATTTCGCATCATCTTAGCATCCATTTTCAAGTATTGTGAGTATGATTCCGCCATACTTCAATTAATTCATTCATGTATTTATATATTTTGCTTGTTCTTGTTGATCTTGGGGCTTGGTAATTATTTCCAACAATGGTATCATTGAGCTTAAAGAGCATGCAAATATATTAGGATGTTATTTGGGGAAAATTGTATGAAGCATGATTTGATGAGTTTGCTTGATTAAATATGCTTAGATGTATGTTATTTAGATTATACATCATCAATTTCATGGAAAATAAATTGGATTAATTTTTCCAACCCAAATGAGGCTTGGCCGAATACATGCAAGCATATGGACTAGATGATTTTTTAATTTTAAGACATTAGATGACTTGAAACAATATGGAATGATGATTTGTAACTCGATTGGATTGAAAACGAAATCGGAACCATTTTAATCACCTTGGCCGAATGCTTGATGGAGGATTAGGGACTTGATTTTTTGATTAAATAATGTTGGACATATATTTAAGATAAAAATATGATTAATGGATTAATTTGATATTTTGGGAATATTGATTTAAAGGATTAATCATGATAATACACTTTAATTAATTAAGTTATAAAATTTGGAATTTTAAAATTTGGTTAGTTGGGCTTAATTTTGAATTGGGCCTAAAACTATTATATTTGGACATAATGGGCTTGGTTGGGCCAAGTAGATTTGGACCATTTGGATTGGATCCAAAATAGGCCTAAATCACACCATTTAAGCCCAAATGTAATAAATGGGCTTTTATGTTTAATTGGGCCTTATGGGCTTGATATTGATTTTATGGCATATGAGGGTGATTCCTTATTGGGCTTGGAATTGGGTTTGACCCATGCATTGACCAAAACCCAAGCCTAAAGAAATCAATTGAAAGCCCATCGGACTTTAATTAAACGGACATTAGATGTTAGTTGGGCTTTGAGACCCGATTGTATTAGATTTGGAATCTAAGTTATAAAAGCACAATAAAAGTGTAAATATTTAATTTAGAATTAAATAATAGGATTAGTATTGAATACGACTTAAATTGGATTTAACGAGTAGTTCGATATAATTCGTGAATTCATACTATAAGTATTTATTCTCAAATTGAGTTGGACTCGCGCAAATGCAAACAATTGTTTGAACATTGTATTGTCACCTAATTAAAGACTAATTAATTGGATTTGATTGGTTGTATAACATGCCTTGAATGAATGAATGTGGATGTGATGTATGAATAGTGTATATCGGATGGATATTAGAAGGGAAGGGTAATTTTAGAAATTATTGTAAATTTAGAATTTATAAATTGGACCTGCGTGTCCAGCCTTTCTCTTATTGTCTCTTTGTATTCTCTTCTCACCTAATTCCCCTCAATGTAAATGAGGTTTCTCTTATTGTATTATGTAATTGGGTAAGAGTAGAATAGTGCTAGCGGGGAGAGGAAAGGGAGTGATTTGTTCTAGGAACAAGTTGTTGTTCATATCCATCCGTATATCGCTATTACTTTACTTTACGCGCTTTATGATGTTTTAGAAGCATGCTTAAGGGTGTATGATGATGAGACCTAACAAAGATAAATTAATTGGTTGCCAATTACGCGAAAAATCCCTCAAACAATATTAAGCGATTTTCCTTCCGTTGAATGATTCTTTCTCAAGATCCGAAATTGGCATTGGTTTGTTGGCCAAAGTCAAGACCTTTGTCAATTGAGGATGTGTTTGAATCATGAGAGTTTTGTTCCACATCGGTGTCCTGTCCAAGTTGTGATTTGTTGGCCAAAGTCAAGATCACTTCTTGTCCATCGACATTGATTACGAAACTTTCCTCGTCAATGGGTCCCGCTTAACTGGAATCATTAGGTTTGTTGTGCCAAAGCCAAGGCTTAGTTGATTCAGAGGAAATGGTTAGGAAAATGTATTGGATGCATTGACATATGTATATGTTTCGGACTTAGATGTCCACCTACCGGATCTAGGAATTGGATGGGATCCAATTGATCTTCGAGATCTACCTAGTTAAATATCATACAATTTGTTGGCCAAAGTCAAGGTTGTGTGTTATTTAACGGGATCCTAGCCCACTAGGAAATTGGATTTCCCGAGTACTCAACAGAGGGTTAGAGACTTGCAGAAAATAGTGGGAGGCTAGTATTGAATTTGCAATTATCGTTCAGATACTTAGCTTTACGCGCTTACACAACTTATTTCGTCAATATTTACACATTAGTTGGACTAATACAATGTTATTTTTTTTATGTAACAGTTTGACTGTACCCACATATCGTTAACTAGATAATTAGATTATCGTAGTTAAGATGGCAAACAAAGGAAATGTCCGTGACATAATCATGGGTGATAATGTGTTCAAGGGCACCAACTTCGCCGACTGGGAAATGAACCTAAGGATAGTCCTTGGGGCGGAGAGGATACTGTATACGATACAAAAACCTCTCGGGCCTAAGCCCACTGAGCCACTTGAGCTGGAGTTATGGAAAACTCACAGTGATGATTGTGACACGGCTCAGTCGATCATGCTTGCTTCAATGACTCAACACTTTCGCCGCCAGAATAGGGACTTGGATCCTTATAATATGATGGCAAGATTGCAAGATCTTCACCGCACTAATAAGCGGATGGCGAGGTACGAGTTAGTGAAGAAAATCTTTCGCTCCCGTATGACTGATGGTAGTTCTGTTGAGGTCCATGGGACTCAAATGATAGCCGATATTGATGAATTGGCTAATATGGGTATAGTCTTGGAGGCTGAGCTGTCTATAGATGTACTTCTACAGTCACTACCCGATACTTGGAAACAGATTGTCATCAACTACAAATTGATGAATTCGGATGATACTCTTGGAGAGTTATTATCGATTCTCAAGGAGTCAGAGAAAGAGCTTCTGAAAGGCAACAAGCGCGAGGCGCACTTTGCATCAACATCTCAAACGCCGAAAGCTGGGCTCAAGGCAACTGGGGGTGTTAAGAAGAAAAAGCATAGAAACAAAGGCAAGGCCAAGTCAACAAAGGCTTCTGGGAAGCCAAGGGACAAGTCTCAAGATGTTTGCCTGAAATGCGGCAAGAAAGGTCACTGGAAGCGTGACTGCCGCATGAACAAGGGACACAAGGAGGACATACAGGCGGGCAAGGCACCGGCCTCAGGTATGTTTGTTATTGAGATAAATATGACTACTTCTAGTCTTAATAAAAATTGGATTTTTGATTCTGGCTGTGGTTCTCATATTTGTACTGATGTGCAGGATCTGCATGATAGCAGGAGACTGGCTTCGGGGGAGGTAGATCTACGAGTTGGAAATGGAACTTCTGTTGCTGTTTTGGCCGTAGGCACTTTTGTTTTGGAACTGCCCTCGGGGCATGTACTTAAACTAAATGACTGTTATTTTGTTCCTAGTTTAACTAGGAATATTATTTCTGTATCTTTGTTAACCCAGTATGGGTACACTTTTGTATTTAAAAACACCAGGTGTTATTTATATAAAGATGATGCAGAAATTTGCACTGCCGATGCAAATAATGGTCTTTATATTTTGAATATAAATAAATCTCCAAAACGTAAAATAACAAACAAAAGGCTCAAAATGAGTAATCCAAAGGAAGAAACTTACTTGTGGCATTGTCGTCTGGGACACATCAACAAGACTCGCATATCCACACTTTCGAAGAGTGGGTACTTGGACGGATTTGATCCAAATTCATATGACGTCTGCGAATCTTGTTTATTAGGCAAAATGCCTAAATCACCTTTTAGTGGTAAAGGTGAACGCGCCACTGAACTGTTAGCCCTCGTTCATAGTGACGTTTGTGGGCCCATGTCTAGCCAGGCTAGAGGTGGATATCGATACTTCGTAACCTTTACGGATGATGCATCGCGTTATGGTTATGTGTATCTAATGATGCACAAGTCGGAAACTTTAGAGAAATTCAAAGAGTTTCGACACGAAGTTGAAAAACAAACAGGCAAGAGTATTAAGACATTACGGTCGGACCGTGGTGGCGAATACTTAAGTAATGAGTTTCAAGATTACTTGAAAGAATATGGTATTCTTTCACAATGGACTCCTCCTGGAACACCACAATTAAATGGTGTGTCTGAACGGAGAAACCGTACCTTGCTTGACATGGTAAGGTCGATGATGAGTCGCACTGAGCTACCTATATCCTTCTGGGGACATGCATTAGAAAGTGCAATTCTTATTTTGAATAGGGTTCCGTCAAAGTCTGTTGAACAGACTCCGTATGAGATATGGACAGGAAAGAAACCAGGTTTCTCATTCCTGAAGATTTGGGGTTGCTGGGCATACGTCAAACGTTTGGAAGGTACCAAACTTGAACCCAAATCAGATAAATGCCTATTTGTTGGATATCCTAGGGAAACCAAAGGATATTACTTCTATTACCCACAAGAGAACAAAGTATTTGTTGCTCTACATGCGGTTTTCCTTGAGAAGGAATTCCTAAATGCAGTGTTTAGTGGGAGGAAAGTAGAACTCGATGAAAGTCGTAGTGATACTGTTCCTGGCAATGAATCGAGAACGGAACATGAACAGTCCATCCAGGATGAGACTGAACCACAATCTTCAATTACACAAGGACTACGTAGGTCGGAGAGAGTCAGGGTAATACCTGAGAGGTATGGATTCCTGATCTCACCTCATGTAGATATTAATCTTATTGAGGATACTGAACCGGCTACGTATGAGGAAGCGATACAAGGTATCGAATCCACTTTATGGCAAGAGGCCATGAAGGCCGAAATGGATTCCATGTATACCAACCAAGTTTGGACACTGGTTGATGCACCAGAAGGCGTAAAGCCTATTGGATGCAAATGGGTCTTCAAGAAGAAGACACATGGATGGCAACGTACAAACGTACAAAGCTAGGCTCGTAGCGAAGGGGTATCGTCAACAACTTGGAGTTGATTATGACGAAACTTTCTCACCCGTTGCCATGATTAAATCCATTCGGATAATGCTTGCGATAGCTGCATATTACGATTACGAAATATGGCAGATGGACGTTAAAACCGCTTTCCTTAACGGAAACCTGTTGGAGGATGTTTATATGCAACAACCTGACGGTTTTATCGCACCAAGACTTGCAAACAAGGTTTGTAAGTTAAATCGGTCCATTTATGGACTGAAGCAAGCATCGAGGTCATGGAACCAACGTTTTGATGAGGTCATAAAAGAATATGATTTCATTCAAAACGTAGATGATCCTTGTGTTTATGTCGACGATGTATTGCTTATAGGCAATGACATTCCCATGTTAACGTCGGTGAAAGCTTGGCTTTCATTGAAATTCTCCATGAAAGATCTGGGAGAAGCAGCTTTTATTCTAGGAATAAAGATCTACAGGGATAGATCTAGAAGGCTACTTGGACTCTCCCAGAGTACATATATTGATAAAGTGTTGAAGAGATTCAACATGGATCAGTCCAAGAGGGGACTGTTGCCAACATCACATGGCGTCTATCTATCTAGGGACATGTGTCCTAAAACACAAGATGAGAGAGACAACATGAGTCGGACTCCGTTCGCCTCGGCAGTTGGATCGATCATGTATGCCATGATATGTACACGACCTGATGTGTCCTATGCTTTGAGCATGTGTAGTCGATATCAGGCCGATCCAGGAAAGGATCACTGGATGGCGGTTAAGAGTATCCTTAGGTATCTTAAGAGAACTAAGGATGTTTTCTTAATCTATGGAGATGGAGAACTTGAGGTATCTGGGTATACCGATGCAAGTTTCCAAACCGACAGAGACGACTTCAAGTCGCAAACCGGGTACATATTTTGCTTGAATAACGGAGCAGTGAGCTGGAAATCTTCCAAGCAAGATACTGTTGCCGATTCAACAACTGAAGCGGAGTACATTGCAGCAGCTGAAGCAGCAAAGGAGGCGGTTTGGATCCGAAAATTCCTAGTTGGATTAGGAGTAGTTCCATTAGCAGCTGAGCCCGTTTTATTGTATTGTGACAATAGCGGGGCCATAGCGCAGGCTAAGGAACCAAGGTCTCATCAACGATCCAAACATGTTCTTCGACGATTCCATCTGATTCGAGAGATCATACATCGTGGCGATGTGAAGATCGAAAAGATCGCATCAGAGGACAACATTGCAGATCCGCTGACGAAAATAATTCCTCGGGAAAAGTTTGAGCGACACATACATAGTTCAGGTATTAGATGCTTGAGTGACTGGCTATAGGCCAAGTGGGAGATTGTTAGACAGTTATGACCCATAGCGTCACTATTTTGTAAATGATATTGTATTATTGTACAAAATTAACTATGTAGTAATGAAATTGCCTTTTACCGTTTTGTAATTTATTTACTTTGATATAAATGGTAAGAGTCCCTATGATTAGTTCCGGATTGTGATGATATGAGACGGTATCAATCCATAAAGGTTTAATCATTAAATATCCCTAGTCGTAGTATTATCGAGATTGGACATCGATAATGCGGAATAGACTAGTACTGCACTTGTGCATGTTGTGAGGGCACAACGGCATAGTTCTCATATATTTAAGTATAGGATACTTATGCAAGTGCGGTAGGAGGTTGTGTTTTACCGATGGTACGGAAAACAGCTTCGCTCTGGATAGACCCCGCGGAATCCCATTGGTAGTATGTCTGCGTGTCTATGGGAGTCCGCTTCAGGGTAGGTGCATATGATCTTAACCTGAGACTTGCATCGCTAGTACTTACGACAATCGGTAAACTTTAGTTTTGGTGGTCCAGGGCTTTAACGGGTTCTGTGTACACCTCTTCTGGATTTATCGAGAATCGTAGTGTATTGGGTGTGATGTCAAGATGGAAGTATCACTTCAGACATATGGAGATGATGATCGCGAGGGATACAGAACTAGTACTCTATAATGGTTGCAACCATCGGGATAATATGACTAGGTCAGGATTATCCGATTCAAAGAGACTGGTTGCTTGATGTCCGATATGTGTATCGTACGGGGCAGACACATCTCCAGCCCCAGGCCTTACATGTGATCATCCGATACTGGTTCGATATACACTATACTACGGTATACTACGCCTGTTATAGATCTTATATTCCAATAAGAATATTTCTGGAGAATTGGGTAGGCATGGCGTTTTGCTAGAGGCTAACCTTGTCTTGTAAATCGGTAAAAACGTAGTACTTGGTACGTACGTATTCAGATAATCTGACGGCCGTATTTACTGCCAACATATCCAGAGATCTCTTGGGTCGCTTCCCGAAGATTCACCAATGACGTATGATTCAAACTCGATTAATCTTGGATTAATACGGAGAGACTTTATCTTGGATTGGATAAAGTACTATACATAGAGAGAGAACGATTAATTTGGAATTAATCGTAAAAATATTATATTCGATATAATAATCGAAATTCGATTTCGACGCGAAATTAAAATTAGATTTTAATTCGGGCAAACGAGTTAATTTAGAATTAATTCGTTAGCGACGTAAATAATAATTTCGCTAGGCGCAATTATTTATTAAAATTCGATTTAATTAACGTCGCGACGTAAGTTCGGTATTTCGGAAATATCGAACCCGAACGCGTGAGTGCGCGTGGGCCCACTTTCATTTGGGTTGTGTGGGGCCCACATGACACATGTCATTTTATGCATTATTTAATTGTTAATACATTGCATGGTGATAGTGTACAATACACTCAATGGTTTTGCATGGAGTTTGAGTGTTTGACACTCTAAGCCATTGCATGATTTGTGTCATAAGTTTATTATTAATTTAATAAATATTATGGCATAAATATAAATTGATTTTTTGTAACAAAAATCATTCAACACTCCTCTCTCTCTCACATTGCCGAAACTACATGCAGTTTTGGGCTCTCCATTTCTTCAATTTTTGTGGCAAGATTTGAAGAAGTTGTGCATTCAAAATCACAACAAAGGCTAGCACCTTCAAGGGATCATACATAGGTGATATGGGAAACTAATCCTTGAGCTTGGAAGGATCAAACTCGACTTGGAGTCCCTCTTTTCTTCTTGGCCGAGAGCTTCACTGCACAAGGGAGGAATTTCGCATCATCTTAGCATCCATTTTCAAGTATTGTGAGTATGATTCCGCCATACTTCAATTAATTCATTCATGTATTTATATATTTTGTTTGTTCTTGTTGATCTTGGGGCTTGGTAATTATTTCCAACACTCACCTCATAAAAGATTCAATCTTATTGAGGAATACGACTGACTACGTATGAGAAGTGATACAAGGTATCAACTCCCTATTATGGAAATTCCATAGTCCGAAATGGATTCATGTATAACAACTATGTTTGGACACTAGTTGTTGTACCCAGACATTGTGCCTATTGGTACTATATAAGTCTTCAAGGAAGACAACATGGATGGCAACATACCAACGTACTAAGCTAGGCTTAGCCAAAAGATATCATTATCAACATTATGTTGATTACAACGAAATGTTTTACCTGTTGCCACGTTAAATCCATTTGGATAATGTTTGGTTGATGCTGCATGTTTCATTTATGAAATATGGCAGCTGAACCGAAAAATCGCTTCCTGTAAAAGGAACTTTTGGAGGATGTTAACAACATCCTGACGATTTTTGTCATATCAAAACTAGCAAAAGGTTTTGCAGGTATTCGATCCATGTTTTAGATTGAATCAAGCATTAGGTTCTTGGAATTATCGTTTTGAATGTAATCATAATGGTTTATGATTTAATTCAAAACGATAAATGATTCTTGTGTATATAAGGAGGTTAGTGGGAGCGCACTGAAAGTGACTGTCCTAAATAATGATGATATGTCATTTCTTGGAAATGATATTCCCATATTACAATCGGTGAAAGCTTGGCTTTCATGAAAATTCTCCGTAGAATTCTTGGGAGAAACAACCTTTATTCTAGGAATAAAGATCTATTGGGATAGATTTAAAGTTGTTAACACTCTCCGAGAACTCGTACATTGAAAAATGTACGTGACATAGTGTCTCATACTCTTTGAGCATATGGAGTCACAAACAGGTCAATCCAAGTGATAGTCACTGGATTGATAATAAGAACATCTGTTAGTATCTTAGAGAACTAAGGATGATGTCTTAAACTATGGAGAATGAGAATTTGAAGTGACTGGGATCACTGCTGTAAGTTTCATAACCGATAAAAATAATGGTACAATACAGTTTGAATAACGGAACAGTAAGCTGGAAATCTTCCAAGCAAGATACTATTACCAAATAAACAACAAATGCGGGTTATTGCTGCAGCTGAGGCAGCAATAGAAGCCATCTGGGTCGATAACAAATCTAATTAGATTAGAAATAGTTCTATTAGCAGCTGAGCTAGGCTACAGCTCAGGCTAAAGAATTAATGGTCTCATCAACGATCCAGATATATACTTCGACTATTCATCTGATTCGTTCGGATCATACATCGTGACGATGTGATGATCCTATAAATCGCATCAGACGATAATCATGCAAATCCACTGACGAAAGCCTTTCCTCAGCAGTTTGAGCGAACCGTACATAGTTCGGGTGTAAGACACTTGAGTGACTGGCTATAGGCCAAGTGGGAGATTGTTGGATAGTTATGACCCATATCGTCACTATTTGTAGAGATCATGGTGTTGTTGTACAAATTAACTATGTGACAAGGAGATTGCGCTCTTAACATTTGTGATTAGATCACCTAGATGTATAAATGATAGGAGGTCCCTATGATTAGTTCCTGGATTGAGATGATATGAGACAGTATCAGTCCTCGAAGGATTAATCATTAAATATCCCTAGTCGTAGTATTATCGAGACTGGACATCGATAATGCGGAATAGACTAGTATTGCACTTGTGAAGGTTGTGGGAGCACAACGGCATAGTTCTCATATATTTAAGTATTGGATACTTATGCAAGTGTGATAAGAGGTTGTGTTTACCGATGGTGCGGAAACAGCTTCGCTCTGGATAGACCCCTCGGAATTCCATTGGTAGTATGACTATGTGTCTATGGAAGTCCGATATCAGTGTAGGTGTATTTGGTCTTAACTTGAGACTTGCATCGCTAATACTTGCGACAATCAGTATGCTCTAGTTTTGGTCGTCCAGGGCTTTAACCGGTTCTGTGTACGCCTCTGCTGGGTATATTGAGAATCGTAGTGTATTGGGTGTGATGTCAAGACAGAAGTATCACTCCAGTCATAGTGGAGATGATGTCATGTAGGATACGGTACTAGTGCTCTTAAGTACTGCAGTCATCGGGATATTATGACTAGGTCATGTATATCTGATAATAAAGACTAGTTACCAGACATCCGACATGTGCTTCGTACTGGGCAGACACAGTTCCAGCCCTAGGCCTAGCACGTGACATCCGATACTGGATCGCAATACGCAATACTACATATACTACGCCTGACATAGATTATATATTCCAGTAAGAATATTTCTGGAGAATTGGGTAGGCACGGTGCTTTGCTAGAAGCCAACCATGTCTTGTAAATCGGTAAGCACGTGGTACGAGGTACGCACGTATTCGGATAATCCGATGACCGTATTTACTGCCAACATATCCAGGGATCTCTTGGGTCGCTTCCCAAAGATTCACCGATGACAGTTGATTTAATTAGAATTAATCTGGGATTAATTAAGAGAGAAAATTAATCTGGGATTAATTAAGAGAGAGAAAATTAATCTGGAATTAATTGAGGTATTATTTAATCTGGGATTAAATGTGTTCGGAAGAGAGAGAACGCGATTAATTTGGAATTAATCGGTAAAATAAATTTAATAGTTAAATTTGATTTTTCTATTTAATTTATTCGTATGGGCTAAAATTAATATATCGGATATATTAATATGAATTGGATTTCATTACGAAATTAAAGTTGGACTTTAATACGAACGAACGACTTAATTTAGAATTAATTCGTAGACGACGTTCGTAATATATTTGCGAGGAATCATTATTTAATTAAATTAGATTTAATTATTTAGGGACAAAAGTTCGTTTAATTGGATTAAACGGAACCGAGCCGCGGCAAATGTTCATAGAGATATTTGAATTTTGAATTCAAATGTGGGGCCAACTTTAATGTGGTAGTTGGCATTTAAGCCAATACCACTTGCTTTTTATCTACATGGTTTTGGTTTTTAGAAAACCAAGACCCAACTACCAAGTTTGGGTGAAAAGGGTAAAACCCTTTTACCAAAACTAACTCTTACACACTCTACACACTTGTAACACATTTTGGAAATGAAAAACCCTAAAATCCTCTCAACTTGGGCGTGAGCTTCTTGCCTTCCTCTCTTTGATTTTGTTGCAAAATCAACAAAGCTTGCACTTGGATAAATCAACTAAGGTGATAGGGAAACCACTTCAAGAGTTGGAATCATCAACAAATGAAGGATCTTGGAGATCTTCCTCCCAAAATTTTAAAGCTCAAATCCGTTCATTGTAAGTAAATTCCGCAACTTATTTTGAATTTATGAACACCTTTACATGCTTATTAGATCCTTGGCATGTTCTAGGAACACTAACAGACAGATGTAGAAGAATAAATAGACGTGCGTGCTGAAGCACAGAGAAAGGGGAAAAACATAAAATTGGCTTCTTAAGGAATTATACAAAGTCGGAAATCCAGCCGTGGGGACACTGGGAGAAGACTTGTGTCGATCCACGTATCTTGTACTATACAGAAAACCCAAAATAAAACGGATCGTAACCAGGACAGAGAAACATAGGATACTTACCGGTGATACATCATATAATGGCACGACCATATTCTCACCTTCCGGATGGGATGCAGATGAGGATTCACCTCGAGAGGTAAATGATGGATGAATAATGGAAGTAGGAGTACCTGGGAAAGTGAAATTCCCCAAACCTCCGCTGCAAATGACGAAGCATCTTCGACCATTGTATGTAAAGGCAAAGGCAAATGGAATACCAGTCAACAAAATATTGATCGACAATGGGGCGACCATTAACGCTATCCCAGTTAGGATGTTGGGATGATTAGCAAAGTCAGAGGCCGATCTCAACCCTACGGAAGTAGTGCTCACAAGCTTCAATGGGGGAGCAACGACAGCTAAAAGAGTCATCCCATTAGACTTACAGGTAAAAAGCACCACTAAGACGATGATGTTTTTTGTTATAGACGGACCAACCACGTATAACATGCTTTTGGGATGAGATTGGATCCACGGTAGCCGATGTATACCATCTTATCTCCATCAATATTTGGTTTTTGTTGATTCATAAGGACGAAGTAGAAGTGGTGCACGTTGACAATAGACCTTTCGCAGCAGAAACAAATTCAGCGGAATATTTCATGTACGAAGGAAATTACGGACCAACAAGAATATCATATGAAATGGGGAATCCGTCCGTAGTAGCCCAATATGAAGAGCCATACGTCGTGGAGTTATTAAACAATTTATTCATACAAATGAGGCCAACGATGGTGGCCTTTGAAAGCCAAGCAACCAGCAATTCAAATGAAGAAGGGCGAACAGATTAAAGAAGGAGCCACACTCGCAGCTACCAGAGGCAACTTAATGGCTTATGTGCGGGAGCGGGAGGTTGAAATCAATACCCAGGCTGCAATCTCGGCCTTAAAAGGAAAATTGATAATGTATTAGGTAGAAGGCAGAATAAGAGAAGCATACATGGTGGATTTTTTGGACAAACAACCAGTGGGGAAAAAGGAAGAATTAGAATAGACTCTGAATGAACACTAGAAGATGAGCATTACAAGGGCACAAGATGTTTTGGAAGAAGTGGACCTGGGATATGAGGATGACAAGCGCAGTACCTATATGTTGGGGTTTTGGGCAAAGAGCGCGGCGGAAGCTCTGTTCGGGCGAAATCATAATTTTAAAAATTTTAAATTACCGAATGAATTATTCAATATCCAAAATGAATAATTCATTCATATTTCACCTAAACATATTTATTCGATATCAAATAACGACATAAATAGTTAAGAAACATTGCGAAACTCTTACGAAAACGTTTTTCTACAAAATGGCATAAAACACGTTTTTGACCGAACCGACCACCCAATACACATGAGGGCTGTCCAGGTCAGCCCCAATAGTATTAGGGCAGATCATGGGCTGCCTGAACAATGACAAATTCACTGTTTGGGCAGCCGTCACCTGGTTGGCTCAAAAGTCACCAGGTAACGTCGTTTTTCACCGTTTTCGCTTAGTTCAACTCCGAAATAATTTTCGGCAATTGTTCCAACACCTAAAACACATCCAATATATTCAAATGACATTATTTTCATCATCATATGAACAATATTTCCAGATCTGATCCAGAAGCTAAAATTATAAATTTTTCATGCTTTAATCCAACTTTTTTCAACATTAATCAAATTAATTATAACACCAACCAAAGTCACCACAAATGATCCAGCCAAGAACAATTCTAGGATATCATGAGCATCTGCCCACACCCAACGAACAGGCGGAGGTCTGATCTAAATAGATCGGTGACATGACTGCCATCAAAGTGTGGAGGATAACTCATATATCCACAGTGGTATCTCAAGTCGAAGGATCACTATGCTCGTTCAACTCGAGAAGATTCTTATTGACGTTGGTGTATCATCTATTAAGAAATCTTCACTGAGTCGTTCAGTGTTTATCAAATAAACACATACATGTCTATACGAGTCTCTCGAGACTCGTGGTTCATTGGAATAAACCATCGCACCAAGTCATGATATACGACATATACTTGTCTCAGCGGATTTTACTAACCGACCCGTGTTAGTAAATCTTGACCAGAAACTTTATTTAAGGATATACAACTTATAGTGAAGCTTCCCAATTTCAATTACAAACTATGTTGTAACTGCGCACTACGTTGTAAATCCTAGGGTCTTTGTCTAATATACACATATCACTAAATCAGATTTAGTTTCAATCAAATCATAATTAGATATCTAATCGTAATTAGATCGAATATGTATATAAAAACAAGAGGTGCTACCATTAAATCAGTAATATTATGGAAAAATGAACTGTTCGTATTTATGAATCGGACATAAATACGATCTGGATTGGCACTCTGAGCACCAACCCTAACCATTTCTCCCACTTGCTCTAATGCCAATCCACGGTATCATATACACATCTCAATGTGTATCACATACTCATGGCCCTCAAGAGCTCACTTAGCACTCAAGATGTAGGCAACAACAAGTAAGCCCACTTTAATAAATTGAGTCTGTCCAACAAACCCAATTGTTTTCCTTAGCCAACATCATTCATATTTTGTAGAACCCAAGTTCTACATCAATATGACTCAGATGTTATATCAATATTGTGCTATAGCTATAAAGTTGTCTATGTATTTAGAGATCAAATCCAAAATACTTTGAGACAACCGCAAGCACAACACTAATATCAAAACTTCAAATCGATAAGGTCGCTATGCAACTTCATAAGTCAATACTTCATAAGTTGCAACGAATTCCACTAATACAGTAGAATCAATTGTGACATTCCCACTGCATCTTTTCTGACCAATATGATGTAGACTGTCTAACGTCATAATTAGACTCAAAACTAATTTGATCCTAATGGTTGCAGATTATATTCTCCATGAATAAGAAACTCGTTCTTAATATCTCAAAGATAAAAAAGAACATGTTTCAAGACCAATCCTATGGTCTACATGGTATCAAAATAGTTCATAACAATTACGATCAAATTGATACCTTTAATCGCACATAATATAGTATTCATTATGCTATCATCATATGATGCATCAGATTTACTAGACATTCTAATCAATTTCTCTTTCGACAAAAGAATCATCTGTTACGAAAGATAAATACTATATATGAGAGACACATTAACTGTCAAACAGTTATACTAACTGTCATACAGATAGTCTTGCTGTGTCCTTTATTAGATCATATCTAATGCACGACTAATGGGAGTTTCACACAAGTCTCTCAGCTTTATATTGTATATAAAACTTTATATCAAATATAACAAAGACTACTTCCACTGCTTTCATGGAGAAAAGGAAGACTTAGGTAAATCTTTTACCTTACAAACATCTCATTATTATATTAATAATGATAATATCATTATGATATATAACACTAGAAAGAAATTTGTACGCTCCCACTGACTCTACGATCAAATATGTATTCTCTATGCTTTGATAAAATCAGACAATCTGACTCTATCAAAATTAGAGAACACAGAATTTCAGAAAGCTTATCTGAGTCTATAATAGGCTCTCTAAGCTAGTATATCAAACTGTGATCTTAGAAGAATACAAACTCTAGGACCATTCTAGAATGAACTCTTCAAACAAAGAAACCACAACGGATTTCTCATTCGAAGAAAACATTCAGGAACGCCACTTTGCATTCTTTAGCCAAAATACATAGTTTAATATCAACATTAACCAACAGATCTTTAATTGTTCAATCAGTGCGACTAGAGACAAGCTTCCTCAGAATCTACAATAAACTACAGAGTATAACTTTTTCTCACTGTCATATTGTAAAGGTCAAACCTTTAACAAGCTCACTTTGCTTTTGATGCGCAAACAATTTGCATATTTTATGAACGATTCATAACGAGAGCTCAATCAAGTTCAAAACTTGCTTGTAGTAAGCTAAGAATAATCTTAGATCTATGGTTCAATGGTAATTTCCGAAATCGATATCAAATATCGCTCCCACTATAAGTTATAGGATAATTTTCAATAATAAGAAAACAACAGAACCATTAAGTATCAAATACTTTGTAAATGATTCTGACATCCTATTGGACTTATATGGAAGATATCGTAGGGTCATTTCATCTAATTAATTATGTAGTTCCATTACAGTTTATCATTATCACATTTGACTTCAATAAGTCAAGTCTTTTCTACAATCGTTAACATCTTATGTTACACACTAAGTAATAAAATAATTTTATTACTCGGGATCGTAGAACATATATTGTATCAAATAGAATACAATATTCTATTAAATATAATAAATGATAAACTTTTACTTGTACCTCTAAGGCACAAGTACTTTCAATTATATAACCATTATACAAAAGAAAGATTCAAATCTCAAACTTTTCAAGATTCGAATTTTCTACTTATACATATCATATACGTAATTGTAGTAACTAATGGAACAATAATTAAAAGGATGAATTAGTGTAACTGGAGCATATCCCCAAGAGTATTGAAAACTAATTCGGTAACACTCAATATCAAATGAATCAAATCATATATGATTCGATTTCTCCCACTAACCAATTCCATCATGATGGAATCGTAGAAGAATAATATTAAGTAAGAATCACATTCATTAAATAACTTTAGAACTAATTGCCATAAATTCATATGTTTGATCATATCAAACATCCTTGAACAATTCAAAGACTCGCAATGAATTTTAAAAATATAGTTTTCAACACTTCAAATAGAATATCTTTGAACCATTCAAAATATTCAATATGTTTCATCAGAAACATATTGAAAGTTCTCAAACCATTCAAGACGTTCAATATATGTTCTTTTAGAAACACGCAACTAAGTCATGACAACTCATTAACTAAGTCACGAAATAAAGAAAACTATCTATGGCAATTTATAATTCATTAAACTACACACTTCCAAAGTATTAGTTTAATAAATCTGTGGTCCAATGACGATCATTGGTTAAATGAGATTTAATCACATCCTGAATACAATATTCATTAAATGGATAAGGATATGAGGTGTGATCTCGTATCAGACCATCCTTTACCATACGGAGTAAGCATCTAATGCTTATGCGATAAAATCTCATAAAGCACTGTTCTAAGTTATTTAGTTAACCGAATATCTCTCTTAATGTTTATCTTCTTATTAATGACACTACTAGTCATATTAAAATATGTAACAATTATTTTTTAAGAACAAGTAAATATCCAATAGTCACAAGTTCTGATATCAAATATCAAAACAATCATTAAAAAATATTTTAAATAACTAGACGGGAGATCTGGTATCCAATACCAATAGTTGTCGTATTGTGAGAATCAATATTCTCTATACACAACTATACGTATCTCATTTATTTAGCTTTATAATTTGCCTTCAATTATTCACAACAATTGCAAGTAGTTGATTAGCAAACTGTGTCAAACACGTGACTTCTAAAAACTCACTATAGCCAAGAAACGTCATTATAAGATAAATAAATATCTAATGGGGTTTTCTTAATGCCAGTCAAGAATCTTGAGATATGAACTAATTCACGTAAATTCTTACCGCACAAGAAACTATTCTCTATAGACAATTATATCCTAAAATAGATATCTATTTAGATTACTAAACGTGAATTTGTAACTAAGTCACTAACCATCTTGATTTTCAAGAAAATCGGAACAACAGTTCCCGATGGTTTTATCTAATCTAACAATTTCTAAGTCAAGTAACATTCTAGAACCTATTCTAGAAATTTGCAACCATAAGAGAAGTCAAAAAACATATTCAAATAATATGCATGCAGTGGATTAGAAGTATAATTCTATCAACAATATAGAATAAAGGAAAACAAAACTAGCAATTTTCATAAAATTACGCACTGCTTTAGTTATGAATTTTTAACCTAGCAGTGTCTCCCACTACTTTACGTAATACCGTAATCCCCAACGAAGAACGAGAATTCAATAATTAAATCGAATTCCACAGTGAGAGTATGATCCCATGAATATATTTCGAATCACAGCTTTGGCACGATCTCGCCTATGTATATTCATTAGGTAGACAACTCATTGTCAATCACACTTACTGTGACTCCTAATTTTAATCCTGACTGTTTCTCATTATGACAGCTTTGGCACGTTCACAAGGAGGCGTATCAAGGCTTCACATGCCAATGACAAACTCAAGCTACCGATGTAGTCATGACACCTTTGGCACGTTCAGGATTTCCACTTTCATTTGAATTTATCTAGTATCAAATATACATCCGGTACAGATAAAATTCTATCAACTACACCCTCACTGCTTTGGCACAATCTCAGATGCAGCCATAGAAAGATACCCATAAATCGTATTGACAAGTCGGACCAAGAAACATGCATCCAATACACGTTATTTTACAACCTTATTTAAGCGGGTATATTCCTCAAGGAATCATTATTCTACATCATATGCAGAATTTTATTCTAAATAATTTTCGAAACAATTCAATTCTACCTTAGAAAACATAACTTAATTTAACCGTTAAATTTCCATTACGTTTCCCGTTAGCGTAGAATCAAAAAGTCAAGAAACATATAGATTAAGTGAATGTGCAAACATAAAAAATTGGATTATATATCATATATCAAGCATGATTAATGTAATAGAAGAAGGATCAGACCTGCTCTGATACCATTTTTGTTGGGGTTTTGGGCAAAGAGCGCGGCGGAAGCGCTGTTCGGGTGAAATCATAATTTTAAAACTTTTAAATTACCGAATGAATTATTCAATATCCAATATGAATAATTCATTCATATTTCACCTAAACATATTTATTCGATATCAAATAACGACATAAATAGTTAAGAAACGTCGCGAAACTATTACGAAAACGTTTTTCCGTAAAATGGCATAAAACACGTTTTTGACCGTACCAACCACCCAAATCCAAGTCCGAAACATATATCTTATATATGCCAATATATCAAATATATTACCTAACCTTTTTCCTCTGAATCAACTAAGCCTTGGCTTTGGCACAACAAACTTAATGATCCCAGTTAAGCGGAACCCATTGACATGGAAAGCTTCGTAATCAATGTCGATGGACAAGAAGTGATCTTGACTTTGGCCAATAAATCACGACTTGGACAAGACACCGATATGGAACAAAACTCTCATGATTCAAACACATCCGCAATTGACAAAGGTCTTGACTTTGGCCAACAACCAATGCCAACTTTGGATCTTGAGTAAGAATCACTCAACGAAAGGAAAAACGCTTAATATGTTTTGAGGTTTTTCGCGTGCAAATTGGCAACCAATTTATTATCTTTGTTAAGGTCTCATCATCATACACCCTTAACATGCATTCTAAATACATAATAAAGCGCGTATAAATAAATAAATTAATAATGATATACGGATGGATATGTCACAAATTGTTCCTAGAACAAATCACTCCATTTCCTCTCCTCGGCTAGAACTATTATAACTTCTACCCAATTACATAATACAATACAGAAACCTCATTAACATTGAGGGGAATTGGTGAGAAGAGAAATACAAAGAATAAAGAGATAAAAGGCTGGACACGCAGGTCCAATTTAATAAATTCTAAATTTATTACAATTTCCAAAATTGCCATCGCCCTTCTAATATCCATCCGATATACATTATTCATACAACACATTCATGTATTCATACAAATCATGTTATTCAATCAATCTAATCCAATTAATTAATCTTTGAATTAATGACCATCCAATGTTCAAACAACAATTTGATTTGCGCGAGTCAAACTCGTTTAAGAATAAATACTCAAAGTAAGTATTCTTGAATTACATTGAACTACAACTTTAAATCCAATTTATTTGTATTCAATACTAATTCCAAATTTAATTCCAAATTAAATATTTACACTTACTTATAAGCCTTAAAGACTTGGATTCCAAATCCAATCATAATGGGTCTCAAAGGCCCAATAACATCCAATGTCATTTTAATTAAAGTCCAATGGGCTTTTAATTAATTCTTAAGGCATGGGCTTTGGCCAAAATGGGTCAAACCCAAAATGCCAAGGCCCAATAGGAATCACCCTATTGCCTACAAATTAATTTAGGCCCATTAGGCCCAATTCAATTCTTTAAAAGGGCCAAGTGATGTATTTGGACTTTATGGAATTGGTTTTGGGCCCAATTGGATCCAATCCAAAAGTCCAAAACCAAACTTAGTCAAACCAAGCCCATTAAGCCCAAATACACACTTTTAGCCCAATTCATAATTAAAGGCTTATTAACATACTTATAATATTCCAAATATCACAATTACTTTAATTAAAGTGTATTAGCCATGATTAATTAATTAAACTCAATATTTCCAAAATACCAATTAACTTAATTAATCATGCTTAATCCATCAATTCATGCTCAACATAAATTGAAGCCAAAACACATCATTTCATGCTCAACACAATTGAATCCTAAATTCATCATTTCATGCTCAACATGCTTCTTGATTTTAACCTAAACTTTATTGACTTTGATTCCAATCCAATCAAATCAACATTTAAACATGCATTTAAACACATCATTTCATGTTACAAAAATCAAAAAAATGCAGTCCAAGACAGTAGGGAATTCGGCCATGCTAAAAAAAATTTATTTTTTGATTCATTCAATTTATTTCAAATCTAATCATGCATAACTCTAAGTTATCATATTCTAAGCATGCTCAAAGCATCAATTTGAAAGAATCATGTTCAAAACATAAAAGCCCCAAATTTTAGTCTCATGAACCCTAAAATTTACATGCTTAAAATTGGCTCTGATACCATTGTTAGTGTTCCTAGAACATGCCAAGGATCTAATAAGCATGTAAAGGTGTTCATAAATTCAAAATAAGTTGCGGAATATACTTACAATGAACAGATTTGAGCTTTAAAATTTTGGGAGGAAGATCTCCAAGATCCTTCCTTTGTTGATGATTCCAACTCTTGAAGTGGTTTCCCTATCACCTTAGTTGATTTCTCGAAGTGCTAGCTTTGTTGATTTTGCAACAAAATCAAAGAGAGGAAGGCAAGAAGCTCACGCCCAAGTTGAGAGGATTTTAGGGTTTTTCATTTCCAAAATGTGTTACAAGTGTGTAGAGTGTGTGAGAGTTAGTTTTGGTAAAAGGGTTTTACCCTTTTCACCCAAACTTGGTAGTTGGGTCTTGGTTTTCTAAAAACCAAAACCATGTAGATAAAAAGCAAGTGGTATTGGCTTAAATGCCAACTACCCTCCCAACTACCACATTAAAGTGGGCCCCACATTTGAATTCAAAATTCAAATATCTCTATGAACATTTGCCGCGGCTCAGTTCCGTTTAATCCAATTAAACGAACTTTCGTCGCTAAATAATTAAATCTAATTTAATTAAATAATGATTCCTCGCAAAATATATTACGAACGTCGTCGACGAATTAATTCTAAATTAATATGTTCGTTCATATTAAAGTCCAACTTTAATTTCGTAATGAAATCCAATTCATATTAATATATCTGATATATTAATTTTAGCAATACGAATAAATTAAATAGAAAAATCAAATTTAACTATTAAATTTATTTTACCGATTAATTCCAAATTAATCGCGTTCTATCTGTTCCGAACACATTTAATCCCAGATTAAATAATACCTCAATTAATTCCAGATTAATTTTCTCTCTCTTAATTAATCCCAGATTAATTTTCTCTCTTATTAATCCCAGATTAATTCTAATTAAATCAATTGTCATCGGTGAATCTTTGGGAAGCGACCCAAGAGATCCCTGGATATGTTGACAGTAAATACGGTCATCGGATTATCCGAATACGTGCGTACCTCGTACCACGTGCTTACCGATTTACAAGACATGGTTGGCTTCTAGCAAAGCACCATGCCTACCCAATTCTCCAGAAATATTCTTACTGGAATATATAATCTATGTCAGGCGTAGTATACGTAGTATTGCGTATTGCGATCCAGTATCGGATGTCACGTGCTAGGCCTGGGGCTGGAACTGTGTCTGCCCGTACGAAGCACATGTCGGATGTCTGGTAACTAGTCTTTATTATCGGATATACATGACCTAGTCATAATATCCTGATGACTGCAGTAATTAAGAGCACTAGTACCGTATCCTACGTGACATCACTCCACTATGACTGGAGTGATACTTCCGTCTTGACATCACAGCCAATACACTACGATTCTCAATATACCCAGCAGAGGCGTACACAGAACCGGTTAAAACCTTGGACGACCAAAACTAAAGCATATCGATTGTCGCAAGTATTAGCGATGCAAGTCTCAAGTTAAGACCAAATACACCTACACTGATATCGGACTTCCATAGACACATAGTCATACTACCAATGGAATTCCGAGGGGTCTATCCAGAGCGAAGCTGTTTCCGCACCATCGGTAAACACAACCTCCTATCACACTTGCATAAGTATCCAATACTTAAATATATGAGAATTATGCCGTTGTGCTCCCACAACGCGCACAAGTGCAATACTAGTCTATTCCACATTATCGATGTCCAGTCTCGATAATACTACGACTAGGGATATTTAATGATTAATCCTTCGAGGACTGATATTGTCTCATATCATCTCAATCCAGGAACTAATCATAGGGACCTCCTATCATTTATACATCTAGGTGATCTAATCACAAATGATAAGAGCGCAATCTCATTGTCATATAGTTAATTTGTACAACAACACCATGATCTGTACAAATAGTGACGCTATGGGTCATAACTGTCCAACACTGTCATCTCGTTATCCGAAACCTCCATGCTTTCTGTGGTAAGCATAGCAACTCATGTCTCCTCCCCGTCGTAGACGTCTTCATTCCTTCCAGGGGTCCCATCGTCATCCCGTTTGAATTTTTTTCTGACAACAAGTAATGATTAGCCACAATCGATGGCATGCTGCCAAACTGAATAATGATGGGTGGTTCTTCATCATCCATTTCATACCGCTCCGTTCATCTGTCTATCTTGGTTCTGTCCTTACAGTCCTGATTGATTCCCTCTTCGCCACCACCATCCTTGGCATCCACAACTACTCTTCTTTTCATATGGGTGTCAGTTGGGAGGACATGGCCTCACTTTTCATGGCCAGTAGGAGCTTTCACCTCACACCGTTGGTGCATCATCCGGCTATAATTCCTTTAATGTCGTCTCAACTGCGTTCTTATCATCTCATCCACAGAAACATAGTTCTTTCCTTGCTGGTTATACGAATGCCAAACGTTGGGCTGGTGAAACCTCGGCCCAAAAGTCCTGATGTTCTGGATGAAGTTTGAGTGTTCTCCATAGAACCCTGGTGTGAATCGTATTCATTTCGAAACAGTTTAGGGAACAGTTTGTCGTCCACAGCCATCTTACCCTTTTTTCGAACATTATTCGTCCAGACAATATGGAATCCTGTAACACATTCTGAAACACAAGGCAGTTGTTAGTTGAGTGAGACCATGCATTATGCCACTTACAATAATTTTTGCTGCTAACTTGCTCGGGGCTTGGCAATTTGTGGAGGTCGCTTAATTTGATTTGTTTATCCTTATATAATTGATCAAATATGACATCAATTTTAGTGACGTCAAAAGAAAAAGTCATACTTTTCTTATCATTTTCTATTGTTAGGCTTGGTTCGGCCCACATCCTACAGACATATGACTTTCCCTTAATTAATTCGGACACACATAAGTCGGGCGATTCAACATTCATTTCTCCTACTTCGTAGTTTGTATTCCTATAATAAGTCCATTTACTAGCATTCTTCAGTTGCTCTTCTTCCCTCAACAATCGCTCATACTTAACTATGTTAGTGGTGAGCTGGAGAAGGTCTCAGAACTCTCGATCTTGGAATTTCTTTTTTAAGTCAAAGTTAAGACAACTTTAAGCGATTTTTACAAATTATTTTTCTGGCAAAGGTATATAGCATCGGCCTTGAGCCACTTTAAATCTTTGCAAAAACATTTCGGCTCACTCGCCTGGCAATTGCCTCAAATTTTCCAAATCAGCCAAGATCACTTCAAACTCGGTTTTATAGAACTGCACCTGGAACAACTGTTCCATTTGGTACTAGTGCTCCACCGAATTAGGTGGTAGGCTGATATACCAGGAAAAAGCTATTTTGATAAAGAACCATGGAATAATCTTAGTTTATGAAAATCGTTCGTCTCTCCACACTGAAGAGTAAATCGCCTTATATGTTCTATAGTGGAAACTTCCCCCGATCCCGTGAACAGAGAGAATTCTGATATCTTATAATTTATCGGCCATGGATACGTTAAATCAATCCAATCTGGATACAATTTCTAATATCTTGGCGGAATTGGCCTTACCCCAAAACCGAATTGATTTTGGAGAATCTCGGTCATTTGTTCTCTTAATACATCGTTGCCATTAAATGGTACCGCTACAGGTGGCAGTTGTGGCCCCCTTATAAACGGGACATGGTCATGACCCTTTCCTTGTAAACCTTGGGGGAACGCTACCTCATGTTGCATCACGTTGGGCCCTATGTATGGGCCAAAACTAACGGGATTTGTCCCTCCTCGGGACATTGTTGGGGTAGCAACCCCTTGTGGAGGAGGAACATTGTTTGGCCTAGCCTCCATTCGAGTCCCTATGTCTTGGTCATGATTGCTTCTCACATCCAATGTAGAAGGAGGTGTGATCCCATATGGGATTGCCCCCCCGCTTGCGTATTTAACCATTAGCTCATTTAATGAACTCATGTGTTTGGCCATGTTTTCATAATGCGAATTGCTAGTCGAAATGAAATTATCTACGACATGAGTATTTTGAAGTCAAACCTGTTCAACTACTTCCTGGGTGAATTCACAGAACAATGCGCGTATCACTTTAGGATTGAACTCTCTCATAGTGTCATAACGACTTGTTTCTGCTAAACCCTCAAAATGTCATACTACAGTCGAAATGTGAGCTTGGTTGGTTTGCTCTAATCCCCCTTCCTCTTTACTTGAACCAATCTGAATGTTCTTTTCTGGAGGCATCTTCACTTCTTGCACCAAATTCTCCCACTGTGGTTGCCAAAACTGTTAATTTTTCGTTAGTACGCATGTAAGGTTCAAACCTCCTGAGACACAGTCCCAGAAATGGGTGATTGATTCCAAGAAAATACCTCCAAGGGGCACAAGCACACAGATTACTGCCCTAAAGATTATAAAACTAAGAAATATGGTAAATTTAAACTACTTGCTCATTTTGAGTCTTTTTTCCTTCTCCTTTTTCTTTTGCTACACCTGAGCCTTTTATAGTACACGGTCCCGCTAATCGTTCAAGCAATTTCGCTAACTTCAGCACATTAAACCCCCACGTTTCCTGCTCACATGTAACTGCTGGATCGCGCAACCGCTGGATCGTACGTGCAACTGTTGGATCGTATGTGCAACTGCAGGATAACTTGCTAGATCGTGAGGATCACTGCCTATCTGTGTAATAACCGTTAAATGCGCCTGACCAACCGCATGGTATCTTCGCATATTCGTTCTTCTTTCATCGTTCCTTACTTGTTGGAAGGTCATTGCTCGAATCGTCCTCTGGGTCAATTCCTTCTTCATTCTTCGTCCTCGAATTGTCCTGAGTTGAGTCTTTCGGGGTCAATCCCTCCTTCGTTCTTCGTCCAGAATACTTTTCGTCCTTTGATATTTATTTTTCTGTTAACACATGGTTATCCAAACTCTGATTTTAGTCATCCAATTCCAATTTTATATTTGTTTCTAGATTTATTAGTTTAAAAGGGTATTTTTAGTTTTCTTTTTTCTTCGAAAATGTTTGGATCTACTGGACATTACCCTTTACCCTTTTAATTAAATTTAAGTGAACATGTATTCACAGCCATCAGAACTACGCCAATATTAAATATGTTTAGTTTCGTCATAAGTAATTTGGGACACATAATCCGTTACTCCTAAGTTTTGTTTATAATCAACAAAAAATAAATAAATAAATAAATATGTTATTCAAATTCAAACATTTGGGTCCATTCTGATTTGATTTCAATTTAAACATTTGGGTCCATTTTGATTTCATTAGAATTTAATGTTTTATATATATATATACCAATTTCTTCATAAACGAAGAATAATAATATTTTAATCAAAAGGGGATTTGTCGAACAATGAACGTTAGAGGAATTATATGTTACTATGTTAGGAGTTTGAGTTTGCATTTTATTTTATTTTTCTATGGTAACCTTATCCGAGTAATTTTTACATACTTCCTATGAAATTTGAGAAATTAACATAAGTCATAATCTATATACTAAATTAACAAATTGTTGACTGCTGCTGTTTTTTGTTTCAAAGATAATTCGTGAAAAATTACTCCTCGAACAAACCTCCCCCAAACAGTGTATTTGTTTGGTTATTTGGGAACCAAAGCAAACTTAGCAAGCGATCAATAAAACACAGAGAAAACAAAGGATTTAACGTGGTTCGATGGAATGGATCCAGCCTACGTCCA
>SKCR01053550.1:0-30415 GCA_019454045.1 Zanthoxylum bungeanum | reverse complement strand
TTGATGAATTTCTCCGAGTTGTTTCGCTTCGGTTGCTTGTTTATAATCCTCCGTTTCTAAGCTTATCTTAGGCCCAACACTCCCATAGATCACCTACCTAACCCAAACCAAGCCCAAATACCCAAGTCAACCCAGTCAAACCAAGCCTATGCCCTTTGGTCATGATGCATTCACGTGCCTTAGTGCCTTATTTAGGTAAATTGCACATTAATCACATGTTTAATATTGATTAATCCTTGCCTAAATAAATAAAATTCATTACCAAATCAAATCCAATCCCAAATCCTAATTAGGAGATGCATTCCTTATTAGAAATCAATTAGGAGATTCCTTCCTAATCTAAAAAGGAAAGCTCTCTCCCTTGCCTATAAAAAGAGACCCTTGCCCACAAACACAAAGAGGCACACATATCTCATTCAAGCATCTTAGAAGCCCCCCTAGCACGCCCTATAGCATTCCCAAGAACTTGATATTGCCGCATCCCTGAAGCCAAGAAACCACCAAGGCCGCATCCACCTTCATCCACCACACCATTCACCACGCCCAACCCTCAATTACCCCCATCCTTTGCCACTTCCAACCACCATTCACAGCCCTAAATTACCCCCATATCAACCTTATTTCCGTCCCTGAAGTGCCGCAAAAATAAGCCCCAAAGCAGCCCAAAGTAGTGCCCAAAACAGTCCCTGAAACGGCTTCACTCTCGAGTGAACTGCTGTGTTAGTTTAGCCGCTGTTCTGGTCATTTTCCTGCGCGTCCTTAGCCCATCAAAACAGTCCTAAAATCATCTTAAAACCATCCCAAAAATACCAAAAAGTTTCACCGAAAAAGCTTTACAAACGCCCCTCCCGAGACCACCAAAATCACTAAAACAGTCCACTAAAACGCCCGAACCAGTGACCTGAAACGCAGCGAACGGCAAACGTGGGTGAAACGGAGATAAAACAGCAGCCCAAGCATCAAAACAACAAGGGAAAACAGTGAGCAAACAATTTGGAAAGGTTTCGGATCATTCGCCCTTCCAACGGACTTGGAACGCGCTTCCAAAGATCGACAAAAGAGGTTAGACCTGAGGGTACCTTTACCTATCTTCTTTTTTCTCTTATCTTATTTTACTTTGATATATAATTGGATGAGAGTCGTTTGAGGCATGATTTGATTGTTGGATGGGCGGGACATGTGTTCCCCTTTGGTGGTATATAGGATGGAAACTCGGACGTAAATTCCGTAGCCGAATCCGAATGGACGGTAGTGCGGTTTTGTACTCGGGATACAACGCCACGTACCACTTAGGAGACATATGTTTTGTCCCATCCAAACTTGTATTTGAGCATGTTATAGTCTTTAGGTTATTTGTTTATTATTTGAAGCATGGTTTAATTTAGTTTGTTATTGTTCGTTAAAGCATGTTTAGGTCGTTCACTATGCATGTTCTTATTTATGATGCGTTTGGGTAATGTTCATACATGTTGATTTAATGGTTTAATATGCTTGTTGTGTTACATTGCGTGGAATTATTGGGATAAAAGCATGTTAGATCTAAGTACCCTTGAGCATGATTATTGGATAGATGCGGTTGATTTAGTGCACAAATTATATCATCACAATGACATAAGTAAGGGACCATTCCGAACCCAACGGTTTGAGGTCTTCCCTTGCGAGGGGTGAGTGTGGCCTTAAATCTTTGTCCCGGTTCACACCGGGTGGCGACTCCATGTTATTTCGTATTCTCAAATAGGCCGCGAGCCTAGAAAAGCGTTGCCCAGGTTCTGTTGTCTACAGTCTTGCGACTCCACTGGGGACATTAGAGAATTGGCCTCGAAATCATGTCTTGTGATGTGTATAATTTGTGCATTAGTTGACCATTTCTATAGTGGGTTGAGGGGGTTAATCAAAGGCTTTGTTGAAGCTAGGTGATGGTTGGGTGTCTTCCTTCACTCACTACCCTTCGGGCAAAAGCTGTGAAGGCACCCATATAAATCATTACTTGTAGCTCGTTGTGACATACTAGTTTGGAGGACTCGTTGTTTATTCCTGACACCAAGCGATAAGAGCCTAAGGGGCTTGGGTACTTAAGAGAGCCTCGCTCCACCTTCCCTCTGGGGAATCTACAACGGGAAATCCATTCGACAGTTAGTCACACACCGTAACTCGTTGGCACGTACCATAAGGTATAAAAAAGGGTGCACTCACTTGGTCGCTTGAACCCTTGAGTGGGGAGTCCTAGTTGTGGGTTATCCTTCGTCAAACGAGAGCCTTTGTCCACGCCCCCGTGAACCCACTTGTGAAACTTAGCCTTGAAAGAACCGGTAGTTATGTATTTTATGTTTGTGTGTTGGACCGCCGTCATTTGGATCCAGTTGGACCTTTTGTCAAAAGATGTGAACTTGTTGGGCCATTTAAACTGGGGCAAGTTTGTGTCCTTTGACAGTTGGACCAAAAGCTTCTAAAATGCCGGTGGGCCACTTTGTGAATGGGCCTTTATCATTTAAGTCATTTAGCCATGTCATTGTAAAGTGTAAACCTATTGGGCCTTTTCAACTGGGACAAGTTTGCACCGCGCGATGGTGTGATTAAATACTTTAAAATGATAATGGGCCAAGTAGTTTAAAGTTTCTTTTTTTATCTATTACATGCATCGCATACATCTCATGCATCTCATGCATACATGCATCATGTTAACCCTTGTGTCTTAAAAGCCATCATGGATACCCGTTGGGTTAGAAAAAAAGAAGTCAGAGCTTGGGAAAATCCAGTATATCAGTCGGTTCATTGCAAAATTGACGTCAGTATGCGAGCCTATCTTCAAGTTGTTGAGAAAAGACCAACCAGTAAAGTGGAATGAACAGTGTCAGACGGCCTTCGACAGAATCAGAGAATATTTGGTAAAGCCGCCTGTGTTGAAACCTCCGAGACCGGGAAAGCCTTTGGTACTGTATTTGGCTATTGAGTCAGAAGCGTTGGGAGCTATGATGGTACAAGCCGATGAGTTGGGAGTGGAACATGCTGTCTACTATCTTAGCAAGAAGCTGCTTCCGTACGAAGTCCGATATCAAGAGGTGGAGAAGATTTGTTTAGCAGTCGTGTGGGCATCCAGAAAGTTGCGCCATTACTTCCAATCTTACAAGATCCAAGTGGTCGCAAAGGAGAATCCTTTGAAGTATCTACATTCAGTGCCTTCACTAGTTGGAAAGCTGGGCAGATGGTTAGTACTGTTGACTGAATTTGACATCGAGTACCTCACTTCAAAGGTAATCAAAGGGCGAGCCGTGGCAGAATTCCTAGCCTTGCAACCTGTTGAAGGGGATCAGTACAAATTTGAATTCCCCGAAGAAGAAATCCAAGCTATAGTAGTTCAAGGTTGGAAGATGTATTTTGATGGAGCAGTGAATTGCAAAGGAGTAGGAATCGGGATAGTAATAGTAACCCCTGAAGGAGAGACCCTGCCTATGGCCAAGAGGCTGACTTTCGGAGTGACGAATAACATGGCTGAGTATGAAACATGTGCTTTCGGATTGACAGCATTGATAGCCTTGAGTGCTAGGAATGTGGAAGTCTACGGAGACTCAATGTTGGTAATCCGACAGATGCAAGGAGAATGGGAATTAAAAGAAGAACGGCTGAAGCCTTATTTGTTCTACCTCAGGAATCTGACGCATGCTATTCCTGATTGTAAGTTTCAACATTTACCGAGAGAAGAGAATCAGATGGCAGACGCATTAGCTACGCTAGCAGCGACTTGGGAAAATCCAGAGAAGTTAGTGATGAGACCATTGATACTGACAACAGCAAGTAAACCTGCTTATGAGATAGAAAGAATTCTGGAAGTTGAGGTTGACGATGGTGGAAGCCTTGGTATTATGACATTCAGAGGTATCTGGAACATGGTGAATTCCCGGAAACAGCGGCAGAAAAGACGAGATAGCCATTCAGAGTTGGCTTCTCCAGTATGTGAGTTTGAAGGGAGAACTCTACAAGAGGCAGGCAAATGGAATTCAGCTGAAATGCTTGAACAGAGAAGAAGCTCAGAAGGTAATGGACGAGGTACATGCCGGAGTATGTGGGCCACACATGAATGGACTGAACTTGTCTCGCAAGATTGTGAGGCAAGGTTTCTATTGGTCGACCATGGAAGCTGATTGCGCAAGACTGGTAAAGCACTGTCATGACTGCCAAGCACATGGCAACTTGAATCATCTGCCGCACACAGAATTGCATGGGCTGTCAGAGCCATGGCCCTTCTCGGCATGGGGGATTGACATGATCGGGGAAATCCGACCGAATGCCTCGAATGGGCACCGCTTTATAGTGGTGGCAGTTGACTATTTCTCGCGAAGTGGGTAGAAGCTGAGCTTTCTTTCCGCAATGTGACAGCAAAGCAGATGGCAAAGTTCATTGCACGGAATCTCATTTGCCGGTATGGTATGCCGCACCATGTGGTCACGGATAATGGAGTCCAGTTTCAGGGAGAGACCAATGCGATGTTACAGAGGTCTGGGATAGGTTATCACAAGTCCTCACCATACAGGCCGCAGGCTAATGGGGCAGTCGAGGCGCCAACAAGACAATAAAGACGATCTTAGCAAAGATGACTGAGAACTACAAAGACTGGGCTGATAAGCTGCCATTTGCTCTGTGGGGATACAGAACATCTGTGAGAACGGCAACAGGAGCTACGCCGTATTCCTTGGTCTACGGAATGGAAGCGGTACTGCCGATAGAAATGGAGATACAGTCCATGCGGGTACTCGCAGAAGCAGAACTGCCAGAACAGGAATGGACCTCGCAAAGGTTTGAACAGTTGACATTGATGGATGAGAAGAGGATGAAGTCCTTGCATCACATGCAGATATATCAGAAGAGGTTGGCCCGAGCATTTAATAAGAAGGTGCGTCCTACCAAGATCAAGAAAGGTGATCTGGTACTTAAGCAGTCGAAGCCATCGACGACAGACCCAAGAGGGAAGTTCAGACCAAATTGGGAAGGACCATACATTGTTCAGAAGGTAATGGGAAATGGAGCAGTGAGACTGTCAGACTTGGAAGGAAATGAGTTCACCGAGCCCATCAATGTTGATAGATTGAAGCTGTACTTTGCCTAATGGGGCAGAAGACTGGATGGTCACCTGCAGAAGACCTAACCCAACAGGATAAAGAAAAATCATGCATCCACGCATACATATAACCCATTACTGCATTCTTTTTGTTTTCGTGTTTTGTGTTTTGTGTTTGGTATTCACAGGTTTCGAAGACAGAAAAGTGAAAGCGGCGGAGACGATTCAACCAGAAGCAGCGAAAGCACTGTATTGAGTTTGGGTAGAAATCCCAGGGCTGAGGTCCACATTAGTGTTAAGGTTCAGATGGTGAATTGAGGGTTGAGGCCCGCTTTCAGTTTGAGTTTTGGGGGGATCCCGGGGGCAAAGCCCACAGTGTCGGTAGCAGAAAGGAAGAATTCCTTTGAGTGAGTGAGTGAGTTGCAAAAAAAAAAAAAAAAAAAAAAAAAAAAAAAAAAGAGTAAGAAGTCTTTGGTAATTTGATATATGTCCGGTGATGACATTGTGTGCTATAGGTAGAAGCCTTAGAAACGATGAGTGCTGGAAGTGTTCTTCGCCGGTATGCTGAATAGATTGATCTTGCCTAGACTCATAAAGCACCTGAATACGGGATCTCACAATGGAAGCCTGAGTGGTTGATGAGATGACTAGCTGAAGAGACAGAGGATCGGTGAATGACCGTTTGCCTGGATGTCCACCCTGGATTACAGACGCTATGATACATGATATGGTCAGAAATAACAGAAATGTCTCTGCAAGAAAAGAAAAGAAAAAACCCGCCTATAACCGATAAGCGTGAAGCTACCCATGGGCGAGTATTAGGACACACCATGAGGAGAAATGCTACCTTAAAGGGTAGGTGTGTCAAAAAAAAAAAAAAAGAAGAAAAAGAAAAAAGAGAGAGTTTTCGAATGAAAAGAAAGAGACAAGAGTGCAATACAGAAGACCATATCATGTCAAGTATGCTGAAGTAATCACAGAATGTGATTAAGACATTCAGGTTGGTTAGACCCACTGGTCCGATTCTCCGAAGCGAAATTATCGAGTTGGCTTGCTTAAGGAATAAGCTGTGAAAGATCCTTGGCACACACACACTAGGAGTCTAGTTTGGATCACCTATTCAGACGATCGGAGTTGAGAATATCGAGTACTTTGAAGATTCTCTGGCTTCGACATCAAGCATTCGTTGAGGACGAAAATATATCCAATTATCAGAGATGATCTCGTGAAAGGAATTGCAATACGCTGAGTGGAATCATTGACATCAGTTTCAGTTTCTGCCGAGAATGGCATTCTAGGGGGCGAGGCCCACATTGACATCAGTTTCAGTTTCTGCCGAGAATGGCATTCTGGGGGCGAGGCCCACATTGACATCAGTTTCAGTTTCTGCCGAGAATGGCATTCTCGGGGCGAGGCCCACATCACATCAGTTTCAGTTTCTGCCGAGAATGGCATTCTCGGGGCGAGGCCCACATCACATCAGTTTCAGTTTCTGCCGAGAATGGCATTCTGAGGGCGAAGCCCATATTACATCAGATCATTATGGTCCGGGAATGGACAGTCCGGGAATGGACAGCTCAGGAATGAGCACGCTCGGGCACTCCGGGAATGGAGATTTAGTCGGGAATGGACAGTCCGGGAATGGACAGCTCGGGAATGAGCACGCCGGGAATGGCACTCCGGGAATGGAGATCGTTCGGGAATGGACCACAACACACGGTGAAGTTCGGGAATGGACTTCATCACATCATATCACACAACTCACGGGACGATGGGAGAGGGCCGGGGGGGAATGGACCACAACACGGTGACAGTTCGGGAATGGACTTCATCACATCACATCACAACAACACACTCTCGGGAATGGAGATCGGTTCGGGAACGGACCACAACGGTGACAGTTCGGGAATGGACTTAATCACATCATATCACAACAACACGGGGTCGAACACAACACTCCGGAATGGAGATCGGTTCGGGAACGGACCACAACGGTGACAGTTCGGGAATGGACTCCACCACACCACAGCACATCATCGGTTCGGGAATGGACCAGGGGTCAAAGCACCTCAACTTCAACTCGAATCAACACGGCAAGTCAAGTGGCAACTGGCGAGCCAGGTAAGTAAAAATGCATTGCACGTACTTTGATAGAATTGTCATTGTCACACACTGCACAAGTCCCATCAAAGTGGGGGCGACTGTAGACATTGCATTTTTGCATAACACCCGATGAGGAGTCTTATATGGAGACAACTCCCTCTTAGTCATGAAAGTCGCGGGAAAAGAACGTTGGAAGGGTAAAGTTGGAAAATATAATTTTTGATGAATTTCTCCGAGTTGTTTCGCTTCGGTTGCTTGTTATACCTCAGTTTCTAAGCTTATCTTAGGCCCAACACTCCCATAGATCACCTACCTAACCCAAACCAAGCCCAATACCCAAGTCAACCCAAGTCAAACCAAGCCTATGCCCATTGGTCATGATTCACGCCCATTAGTGCCTTATTTAGGTAAATTGCACATTAATCACATGTTTAAATATTGATTAATCCTTGCCTAAATAAATAAAATCATTACCAAATCAAATCCAATCCCAAATCCTAATTAGGAGATGCATTCCTTATTAGAAATCAATTAGGAGATTCCTTCCTAATCTAAAAAGGAAAGCTCTCTCCCTTTGCCTATAAAAGAGACCTTTGCCCCAAACACAAGAGGCACACATATCTCATTCAAGCATCTTAGAAGCCCCCCTAGCACGCCCTAGCATTCCCCAGAACTTGATATTGCCGCATCCCTGAAGCCAAGAAACCACCAAGGCCGCATCCACCTTCATCCAACCACACCATTCACGCAACCCTCAATTACCCCCATCCTTTGCCAACTTCCAACCACCATTCACAGCCCTAAATTACCCCCATATCAACCTTATTTCCAGTCCCTGAAGTGCCGCAAAAAATCAGCCCCAAAGTAGCCCAAAGTAGCGCCCAAAACAGTCCCTGAAACGGCTTCACACTGCTCGAGTGAACTGCTGTAGTTTAGCCGCTGTTCTGGTCAGTTTCCTTGCGTCCTTAGCCCATCAAACAGTCCTAAAATCATCTTAAAAACCATCCCAAAAATACCCAAAAAGTTTCACCGAAAAATCTTTACAAACGCCCCCCCGAGACCACCAAAATCACTAAAACAGTCCTAAAAACGCCCGAACCAGTGACCTGAAATGCAGCGATCAAACGCGGTGAAACGGAGATAAAACAGCAGCCCAAGCATCAAAACAACAAGGGAAAACAGTGAGCAAACAATTTGGAAAGTTTTCGGATCATTCGCCCTTCCAACGGACTTGGAACGCGCTTCCAAAGATCGACAAAAGAGGTTAGACCTGAGGGTACCTTTACCTATCTTCTTTATTCTTTATCTTATTTTACTTTGATATATAATTGGATGAGAGTCGTTTGAGGCATGATTTGATTGTTGGATGGGCGGGACATGTGTTCCCTTTGGTGGTATATAGGATGGAAACTCGGACGTAAATTCCGTAGCCGAATCCGAATGGACGGTAGTGCGGTTTGTACTCGGGATACAACGCCACGTACCACTTAGGAGACATATGTTTTGTCCCATCCAAACTTGTATTTGAGCATGTTATAGTCTTTAGGTTATTTGTTATTATTTGAAGCATGGTTTAATTTAGTTTTGTTATTTGTTCGTTAAAGCATGTTTAGGTCGTTCACTATGCATGTTCTTAGTTTATGATGCGTTTGGGTAATGATTCATACATGTTGATTTAATGGTTTAATATGCTTGTTGTGTTACATTGCGTGGAATTATTTGGATAAAAGCATGTTAGATATAAGTACCCTTGAGCATGATTATTGGATAGATGCGGTTGATTTAGTGCACAAATTATATCATCACAATGACATAAGTAAGGGACCATTCCGAACCCAACGGTTTGAGGTCTTCCCTTGCGAGGGGTGAGTGCGGCCTTAAATTTTGTCCCGGTTCACACCGGGTGGCGACTCCATGTATTTTGTATTCTCAAATAGGCCACGAGCCTAGAAAAGCGTCGCCCAGGTTCTGTTGTCTACAGGAGCCTTGGCCGAAAGCTTGAAGAGTTTTTGTTGGTTCCTCACACGCAAGCCGCAAAATCCGATCAAAGTAAGTATGGATTCCGCCATATTTCAATTGTTGTATTCGCACAGTTTTTCTTGCTTGAAATTTGATCTTGGGACTTAATAGAATACCCAACAATGAGTATCGGAGCCATTTTTTGACATGAATGAAATTCAGGGTAAATTGGGAAAAATTGATTTGAGCAATGTTTTAAGTGAATTGATTGTTTTGGATATGCTTAAATGATGATAACATAGTGTTATGCATTGTCAATTTGATGAAAATTGGAGTGGATAAATTTTCCCCCAATATGTTTAGGCTGGCCGAAACTAGTGGTGCCCTAATGTCATGGTTGTATTTTTTGATTTTGATCATTGGATGAGTTGAAAATCAATTGGGGAATATTGATTTAGGATTTAATTGGATTGAATTCGGATTCGGACATGGAAAAAACCCTAAATTGCCGTGAGTGATGGCATGTAAATGATGTGATTTTTTGATTCAATTGTGTTGGACATAGTTTGATGATAATGAGCATAATTGATTGAGTAAATTAGTGTTTTGGAAATGTTAATTTGGCTAATTAATTATGGTATACACTTTTGTTAATTTAAATATTATGAAATATGGAATGTTTGGTAATTTAATAATTGGGCCAAATTTGGAATTGGGCTTGTAAAGTTGTAATTGGGCTTAATGGGCTTGGTTGGGCCAAGTTTGGTTTAGGCTAATTGGTTGGATCCAATTGGGCCCAAAACCATTTCCATAAAATCCAATTATGACTTAATGGACCTTTAATTTTAATTGGGCCTAAATTGGTTTCTTGGCAAATAAGGTGATTCCTTAAATGGGCTTTGGTATTTGGGTTTGACCCATATTGACCAAAAGTCCATGCCTTAAGAAAAAATTAATTAAAACCCATTGGATTTTAATTAAATTGACATTGGATGTTAATTGGGTTTTGAGACCCGTAACGATTAGATTTAGAATCTAAGTCGTAAAGGCACATTAAAAGTGTAATTATTTAATTTAGAATTAAATATAGAATTAGTATTAAATAAAATTAAATTGGATTTAATGTTGTAGTTTAATATAATTCAAGAATTCGTACTTTGAGTACTTATTCGCAAAACGATTTTGACTCGTGCAAAATCAAATCGTTTTTTGAACATTGGATGGTTATTAATATTCAGATTAATTAATTGGATTAGATTGATTGATAACATGCTTGGGTGAATACATGTATGCGATGTATGAATGATGTATATCATATGGATATTAGATGGGTGATGGCAATTTTGGAAATTATTGTAATAAATTTAGAATTTATTAATTGGACCTGCGTGTCCAGCCTATTACCTCTTGACGCTGTGTATTTCTCTTCTCACCTATTCCCCTCAATGTAAATGAGGTTTCTTTAGAAGTGTTATGTAATCGGGTAGAAGTAATACTTGTGCTAGCGGGAGAGAGGAAATGAAGAGATTTGTTCTAGGAACAATGTGTTAAGTATCCATCCGCATATCATTATTTTATTTATTTATACGCGCCTTATTATCTGTTTAGAATGCATGTTTAAGGATGTATGATGATGAGACCTAACAAAAATATTTAATTGGTTGCCAGTTATGAGAAAAACCTTCAATACATATTAACCGTTTTTCCTTCCATTGAGTGATTCTTACTCAAGATCCAAGACAGGCACTGGTTTGTTGGCCAAAGTCAAGACCTTTGTCCGTTGCGGATGTGTTTGAATCATGAAAGCTTTGTTCCATATCGGTGTCTTGTCCAAGTTGTGATTTGTTGGCCAAAGTCAAGATCACTTCTTGTCCATCGACATCGATTACGAAGCTTTCCAAAGTCAATGGGTTCCGCTTAATTGGGATCATTAAGTTTGTTGTGCCAAAGCCAAGACTTAATTGATTCAGAGGAAAAAGGTTAGGGAATATATTGGATATATTGGCATATATAGGATATATGTTTCGGACTTGGATGTCTCCTACTGGATCTAGGAATTGGATGGGATCCAATTGATCTTAGAGATCTACCTAGTTAATTATCATACAATTTGTTGGCCAAAGTCAAGATTGTGTGTTATTTAACGGGATCCTAGCCCACTAGGAAACAAGGTTTCCCGAGTACTCCACAGAGGGTTAGAGGCTCGCCGAAAAATAGTGGGAGGCAAGTATTAAATTTGCAATATTCGTTTAGTTACTTGCCATAAGCGCTCATTTCAATTTTTCGTCCAATAAATTAATATATTAGTTGGACTAATATTTAATGTTTCTTTAATAAAAACAGTTGGACTGTATTCAACTTTCAATAATAGTTGATTTTATAATTGGATTATAGTAATCAACATAATTGAATTTAACCTATTAAAATTATAGTTGATTTTATAATTGGATTATAGTAATCAATATAATTGAATTTAATCTATTAAATTATAGTTGATTATATAGTTAGACTATAGTAATCATTATAATCAATAGTACCTAAATCGATTGATTGATTTGATAGTTGGACTATTGGAATCAAGATAATTGAAAGATTAGCGTTTAGAACATAATCCTGGGAGAAAATATTTTTTTAAACGACTTTAATTTTCATATTGGGAATAAAATCTCATGATAGTCCTGGAAACCAAGAAGTTTACTTTATTGAAAAGAGTGACGTCTCGAGCCTAAGCCCGGAGTTGAGCAAATAGTAGAACATGATATTTGGAATTCATGTGATGATAACTTTAGTGCTTAATCTGTTATGCTTGCCGCAAAGACTCCTTAATTCTTAATCAGAACTAAGGATATATCCTTATAGTATGATATTGAAATTGAAGGATCTTCATACTATCCTTACTTAGATCTTAGAAGTACAAATTCCAATAGTAAACTCTTGGAGAGTTAATGGCTATTCTCAAGGAGACAAAGCCAAAGTTTGCAAAAAAGCAAGAAGCGCAAGACGCATCTTACTTCGACATTCCAGAGAGCCTAGGCTTGGCCAAAGGCTTTTGGAGCGTGGAAAAGGGGTAAAGGCAAAATCATTATAATCTTCTGGGAAGACAAAGGACATATCCCGAAATGTCTGCCTACACTGTGGAAAACAGGGTCACTGGAAGCGTGACTGCCTTATGGACAAGGTAGACATGAAGGAATTGAAGAGGGGCAAGGCTCCGGCTTCAACTATGTTTGTCATAAACATGTTCGCTACTAGTATTAAAATTGGATTTTAGATATTGAGTATGGTACATAAATATGTACTAATGTGCAGAATCTGCTGACAAGCAGGATACTGACTTCAGATGAGATCTATCTACGAATCGGAAACGGGACGACATTCGATGTTTTAATCGTAGAGACCTAAGTTTAGGAACTACCATTCGGGTGTGTACTTAAATTAGGAAACTGTTAAAATGTAACTAGTTTGACTAGAAACATTATCTCTATATCATGGTTT
Source organism: Zanthoxylum bungeanum (assembly GCA_019454045.1). Taxonomy (NCBI): domain Eukaryota; kingdom Viridiplantae; phylum Streptophyta; class Magnoliopsida; order Sapindales; family Rutaceae; genus Zanthoxylum; species Zanthoxylum bungeanum. The sequence goes on along the minus strand of SKCR01053550.1, from coordinate 17,805 downwards.
TTTAACCCATTGTGGGTATACCTTTATATTCTAGAACACTAAAGGTGTTTCATTTTATAAAGATGATAATGAGATATAAACACATTAGATGTGAATAACAGTATTTATATTTGAATATAAATAAATCTCAAACGTATAACATGACAAAAAAATAGCTCAAACTGATTTGATCAGATGAGACTTATTTGTGGCATTGTAGTCTTAGGGACACATTAAACAAGACTATATATCCACACTTTCGAAGAGTGGGTACTAGGACAGATTTGATCTATTCAAATAATGTCTACGAATAAGTTTATTGGGCAAGTGCCTAAAAACACCTTTTACTTGGTAAAACTGTAACTGCCACCGATCTATTAGACCTCGTTCATAGTGACATAAGTGGGCCCATATCTAGCTAGGCTAGAGGTCGATATGAACACTTCGTAACCTTTACGGATGTGGCATCGCGTTATGGTTATGTGTTTCTTATGAAACACGAATAGGAAACTTTTGATGAATTCAAAGAGTTTCGACACGAAGAAGACAAACAGATCGGCTAAAGTATTAAACACCATGATTGGACCATGATGAAAATACTTAAGCAATAAGTTTCTCATATACTTAAAAGAGTATAGTATTCTTTCAATGAGGACTCCTCCCGGAACACGTCAATTTGACGGTGTGTCTGAATAGAGAAACCGAATTTTGTTGGACATGATAAGGTTAGTCATGAGTCGCTCTGAGCTACCATTTCCTTATGGGGATAAGCTTAAACAGTGCATCACTTATTTGAATAAGGTTCCATAAAAAATCTGTTTGACAGATTTCATATTAGATATGAACATGAAAGAAATGGGTTTCTCATTCCTGTAGATTTGGGAATGCTGGAATATGTTTGGATGATACCAAACTAGAACCCAAATCGGATAAGTGCCTAAATGTAGGTTATCCTAGGGGGAAACCAAAGTATAGTACTTATACAACTCACAAGAGAACAATGTAATTGTTGCTCGCCATGCGGTTTTCCTAAGAGGAATACCTATAGCAGTGGTAAGTGGGAGGAAAGTGAAACTCGATGTAAATCGGAGGAATAATGTTCCAGGCACCGATTCTTAATGGAACACAAATAGTTCATCAGGGATGACACTATATCAATAATCTTCGAATACACAATAACCACGTAAGTCGAAGAAATTCAGAAAACAGCCTGGGGTATGGGTTTCTGATCTCACCTAATGAAGATGTCAATCTTATTGAGGAATACAAACTGACTACGTATGAGGAAGTGATACAAGGTATCGACTCCCTAATATGGCAAAGTGCCATGAACTCCGAAATGGATTCCATGTATACCAACCAAGTTTGGACACTAGTTGATGTACCGGAAGGCATTGTGCCTATTGGTACTATATAAGTCTTCAAGGAAGACATACATGGATGGCAACATACAAACGTACTAAGCTAGGCTTGTAGCGAAAAGGTATAGTTATCAACATTGTGTCGATTACGACGGAACCTTTTACTCGTTGCCATGGTTAAATCCATTTGGATAATGCTTGTTGATGCTGCATGTTTCATTTATGAAACATGGCAGCTGAACGTCAAAATCGCTTTCCTTAAACGGAAACCTTTTGGAGGATGTTTATAACATCCTGACGGTTTTGTCGTACCAAAACGAGCAAACAAGGTTTGCAAGTTAATTCGATCCATGTATGGATTGAAGCAATCATAGCGTTCTTGGAATTATTGTTTTGATGTAATCATAATGGTGTTGATTTAATTCAAAATGAAATGATTCTTGTGTATATAATGAGGTTAATGGGAGGGCACTGACAATGACTGTCCTAAATAATGATGATATATCATTTTTTGAAATTATATTCCCATAATACAATCGGTGAGTGAAAGCTTGGCTTTCATGAAAATTCTCCGTAGAATTCTTGGGAGAAACAACCTTTATTCTAGGAATAAAGATCTACTGGGATAGATTTAAAATTATTGACACTCTACGAGAAATCGTACATTGAAATAAATGTATGCGACCTGGTGTCTCATATGCTTTGAGCATATGGAGTCACAATCAGGCCAATCCTAGTGATAGTCACTGGATTGATGTTAAGAACATCCTTAAGTATCTTAGATGATCTAAGGATGCTGTCTCATACTATGGAGAATGAGAACTTGAAGTGACTGGGTTCACTACTGCAAGTTTCCAAACCGATAATAACGACTATAAGTCGTAACAACGGTACTATATAAAGTTTGAATAAACGGAACAGTGAGCTGGAAATCTTCCATGCAAGATACTGTTACCGAATAAACAACAAAAGTGGATATTGCTGCAGCTGAGGCAGCAATATAAGCCTTTTGGATCGATAATAATCCTAATCAGATTAGAGTAATTTTTGTTAGCAGCTGAGCTAGGCTACAGCATAGGCTAAAGAATTAATGGTCTCATCAACGATCCAGATAATACTTCAATATTCATCTGATTCGTTCAGATCATACATCGTGGCGATGTGATGATCGAATAAAATCACATCAGATGATAATCATGCAAATCTGCTGATGAAAGCCTTTCCTCAGCAGAAGTTTGAGCGAACAGTACATAGTTCGGGTTTAGGACACTTGAGTGATTGGCTATAGGCCAAGTGGGAGATTGTTGGACAATTATGACCCATAGCATCACTATTTGTACAGATCATGGTGTTGTTGTACAAATTAACTATGTGATAAAGGAAATTGCCCTTTTATCATTTGTAATTAGATTACCAAGATGTATAAATGATAGAAGCTCCATATGATTAGTTCCGAATTGAGATGATATGAGACAGTATCAATCCACGAAGGTTTAATCATTAAATATCCCTAGTCAGAGTATTATCGAGATTGGACATCGATAATGCGTAAAAGACTAGTATTACACTTGTGCACGTTGTGGGAGCATAACAGCATAGTTCTCATATATTTGGGTATTGGATACTCATGCAAGTGTAATAAGAGGTTGTGTTTACCGATGGTACGGAAATAGTTTTGCTCTGGATAGACCCCTCGGAATTCCATTGGTAGTATGACTATGTGTCTATGGAAGTCCGAATCAGGGTAGGGTGTATTTGGTCTTAACCTGAGACTTGCACCGCTAATACTTGCGACAATCAATATACTTTGGTTGAAGGTCGTCCAAGGCTTTAATAGGTTCTGTGTACGCCTCTTCTGGATATATTGAGAATCGTAGTGTATTGGGTGTGATGTCAAGACGGAAGTATCACTTCAGTCATAGTGGAGATGATGATCACGTTGGATACAAAACTGGTGCTCTTATATGCTGCAGCTATCGGGATATTATGACTAGGTCATGTTTATCCGATTATAGAGACTTGTTACCAGAGATCCGATATGTGCTTCGTACGGGGCAGACACATTTCCAGCCGTAGGCCTTTCACGTGATATCCGATGTTGGATCGAAATACGCAATACTACGTATACTACGCCTGATATAGATCACATATTTCAGTAAGAATATTTCTGGAGAATTGGGTAGGCACGGTGCTTTGCTAGAAGCCAACCATGTCTTGTAAATCGGTAAAATTGTAGTACTAGGTACCTACGTGTTCGGATAGTCCGACGACCGGATTTACTGCCAACATGTTCGGGGATCTCATGGGTCGATTCCCGAAGATTCATCGATGACGTATGACTCGCACATTAATAATCTGGGATTAATTAGTAGAGAGAGAAAATTAATCTAGGATTAATTGAGGAGATATTTTATCTGGGATAAAATTTATTTAAAGAGAGAGAACGATTGATTTGGAATTAATCGATAAAATAATTTATTCGATATATTATACGAAATTGGATTTCAACGCGGAATTAAAATTAGATTTTAATTCGGGCGAACGAGTTAATTTAGAATTAATTAGTTAGCGACGTGAATAGTAATTTTGCTAGGCACAATTATTTAATTAAATTTGATTTAATTACGTCGCAACGGAAAATTCGTTAATTTGGAATTATCGAAAACGAGCCCGGGAGTGTTTGCAGGCCCACTCGCATTTCGAATTCAAGTGCAGGCCCACAAGTCAAATCACGCATCACATTACTCGTCATTCAAGTGATGGATGTCTTGTCACTTTGAGTGATTGACAACCAGTCACTATTCATGATTGATGGAGGTGGTTGAAGACTTTAAGTCTTGTACCTTTTTTGGATAATTGGTAATGTTTTGGTATTTGATTTTGGAAAATTAATAACATATACACAACACAATTCCTCTCTCTCTCTTCGTCACTCACACGGTTTGGAACCAACATTTTCCCTCCTCTCCCTCTCTCGGCTTGAGGCCAAACTTCTTCTTTCTCCATTTTTCTGGGCTAGGCCGAAAATAAAAGAACAAAGAAGATTTATGACAAATCTTCCCATTCCTAGCACAAAAAAGGTCATCCAATGTGATAGGGAAACCAACTTGTGAGCATGGAATCACCAACATAAAGCTTGGAGCTTGGAGATCCATCCATGGTGGTGACCGAAAATCACAATGAGCACTAAGGGAGCCTTGGCTGAAAGCTTGAAGGAGTTTTTGTTGTTCCTCACATCGCAAATCCGATCAATGTAAGTATGATTCCGCCATATTTCATTGTTGTATTCGCACATGTTTCTTGCTTGAAATTTGAGCTTGGGACTTAATAGAAACCCAACATGGTCGTATCCATGAACATTGGAGTATCACGAGTGAGTGTGTCATTATATATGTCATTATATCTATCATATTGCTTCTTTGCTTTGTAGACTGGCTAATATTCATTCTTGTTTGTTTCTTTTTGTGACTGGTTCGTCTTAGAATCGTAGCTTTGACGTAACTCCAGGCGTCGTAGTAAACACCAACTATTATTGAGTATACCAGCTGCAGAGAGGAATTGGAGGTTTTCTTGGAGGAGAAAAGGTTGAGGTTGACACTGTTGTGGATGGAGGTATTGATTCTGAAGGTACCCCTTTGGCCCTTACTAAATATATTTTGGCTGTTATTCGACATACTGGGTGTGTCGGCTCGTGTATGAGGGCCATTCTTTTTACGGCCGCTAACACCTGAAGAGAATTTATGCGCAGCAGAGATAATGGTCGGTCGCTTCAAGCTTCAGAAATGGCCAAGAGAAAGAGAAGGAAGGCCAGAGGGAAAGAGATTGAGATGGTTCCTGAGCTTCCGTTGTCGAAAGAGGAAGCTCCTATCAAACCTTCTGTCGAGGTTGCCTTAAAAGTGTTGACTGGGGTAGGTTAATCTTCGAAAAAGAGGAAGCCACTGATTGACCCAGAGAAGACCTGGAGAACATGGTCATTAAGATTCCGCGGAGTGCGACTGTGATGTCAGATCCATCCAGTTTGTCCACGTTTGCAGAAGGATTGCTATTGGAGGAGAATAAGTGTCGACTGATGACTCTAGGGCCAATGGAGGCGGCAAAAAGGGCAGTAGCCCGATGTTACGAGGTAAACTTCTACTTAGACTCATTTATAATTTCTTCAACTTTTTACTAACATTTTTTTTCTTTTCCATTGTAGACTTTGGAGTGCACTCTCTTAGCTCAGGTTTGTGTAGCATGGTCCTTATTGGATAAGAAGTGTAGACAGTGATTGGGTGTCCTTGGAAATATGGGCGTAGTTTCTGGGCCACTATCATCAAGGCGAGGACTAACTACTCCATCTGAGTGTAGCGAGTCTCCGCGTCGAGTAAAGATTTTCTAACGCAGTAGACTATGAGTTGTGCCCCTTTTCTTATTTGATTAAGACCATACTAATTGCTTGCTCAGAGACCCCAAGGTAGAGAAAAAGTCTCTCCTTGTCGACCGGTTTCAAATGGAGAGGTGGACTTGTCAAGTATTTCTTAAGTTTCTTTCAAAGCCTTCTCTCAGGTTGGGGTCCATTCAAAGTTCTTTGCTTTCTTGATGGTGGAGAAGAATAAAAAACTTTTATCATAGACATGGGGATGAATCTATTTAGAGTAAAAATTCTTCCCGTAAGTCGCATGATGTCTTTTGGGCTTGAGGGAGAAGAGATGTTATAAATGGACTTGATTTGCTCAAGGTTGGCATTTATAGCTCATCGAGTGACCAAGTAGCCACGAAAATTCCCAGATGCAACTCTGAATGCGCACTTGGTTGGGTTCAACTTCATGCCATATTTCCTCATTATGTCGAATTTCTGCTCCAAGTGCTCTAGGTGTTGCTCGGCTTGTAATAACTTCACTAGCAAGTCGTCTATGTAGACCTCTATGGTCTTCCCAATCTTCTGGGAAAGCATTTTATTGATAAGGCGTTGGTATGTGGCTCCAACGTTCTTGAGTACGAATGGCATTACCTTGTAGCAGTAGATGCCTTTGTTAGTCATGAAGGTTGTTTTCTCCTGGTCACTTCAAGGCATGAGGATTTGATTGTAGCCTGAATAAGCATCCATGAAGCTCAACAACTCATGCCCTATTGTAGCGTCGACCATTGAATCAATATAGGGTAGGGGAAGGAATATTTTGGGCAAGCCTTATTCAAGTCTATGAAATCTATGCATACTCACCATTTCCCATTCTTCTTTCGAACCACGATGATGTTCGCGAGCCATTCCAGGTATTGGATCTCTTACGGCTATATTCTACAGTAGCCTCTGAACCTCTTCGTCGATGATTTGGTTCCTCTCTGTGGCAAACTTTATTCTCTTATGTCTAATCGGAGGGTAGTCATGATCGATGTGTAGTTCATGGGTAATCATCTCTGGATCAATCCCCGTCATATCTTCATGAGACTAGGCGAAGTAGTCGTGTCGCTCTATGAGAAAGTGGATCAAATTGGCGCATTCTTTGGGGTCGAGATGTGCTCCAATTTGAGTCTTAAGATATGTATATTATGGATGGATCTAGACCTCGTAGAGTTTCTCAATGTTGGGCTGATCTTATTCGAATCTATGAGATCCTTCCTATAATTGCTATGCAGACCGGGGCTTTGCCTTTAGAGTCGTCTAGTAGCAGCTCCTGGAGGCAAGTTGATCTTCGTTGATTTCCTAGACACTCCACTTGGTGGGGAATTTCAGTACTTGGTGATAGGTAGATGAGATAGCCCTCATGTCGTGAATATAAGGTCAGCAAACAATTAAGTTATAGGCTGAGGGACATTCTACAATCAAGAATATTCTGATTTTATTGATCCCACCCGCATATACTTGGAGTGAAAGCGATCATTTTTCATATGGATGTGTTTGTTAAAATGGGGCATGGGCCCACTTTATATATATTGGATGACTGAGATGTCCCCAGCTCGGTGATTGATTGTGGTTGACTATGGTGATGTGTATATGGATAAGGCATTGCATTGTATAGCATGACTTACATGTTCATATGGTTGCTATGATGATGCATATGTATTTTGCATACCAGAGAGAGAGACCACAATACACATGGACAGATACAGATCCAGGACCAGGGGGATGGCGATACGTAACACCTATGGATCCTAGTTACAGGACAGATCCAAATTCGGGACTAGGGGGACGGCGATACGTAACGCCCCTAGATCTCACCCTTAGTGTCAGGGGGACGGCGATACATAAATCCCAATGACACTAGTTAGATTTTATGAGGATGGTGATACGTAACGCCCCTAAATATCAGATTTTACAGAGGATTCAGATGCAGATCCAGGACCGGGGGGAAGTCGATACGTAATGCCTCTAGATCCTAGTTACAATGACATGGAAAGATACAGATTCGGGGCTAGGGGAGGGTGATTCGTAACTCCTCTAGACTCCAGCTCAGATCCAGATTCGGGACTAGTGGACGGTGATACGTAATGTCCCTAGATCTTAGCCTCAGTGTCATGGGGGACGACGATATGTAATGCCTCATGGCACTAGTTAGGTGTTTAGGGGGGTGGCGATACGTAACGCCCCTAACCATCAGATTTTTAGAGGATTTCAAACAAGTGCTTAGGGCGACGGTGATACGTAATGCCCCTAATTACTAAGATATTAAGTGACTTTTAAAGTTTTCATATAAAAGAATATTTAGAAGGTTTTATGTGATTTCTAACTATAGATTCAAAAGTTTACACAACAGTTTTACCGTTTTATAGAGTACGTGAGATTTGATTTCACTAGATATAGAATCTATTAATTTGGAATTGATTTTATCAGTTGTATGGAGATCTTCATGATTATCCTTTAGATAATTGTTTACTTTTATAAAAGAATTGATTTCAAACAGATTACCAAATTGAAATGAAATTTCATGTATAGGATTTTGACACTACTTGATCTTGTATACCATCACAGATTTTGAATTTATTTTACTTCTAACTGGCTTTGATATTTTCCAACATATAAGATTTCTTGTTTTACAAATTTACACATTTTCAGAGTTCGTAATAAGTTTTATGATTTTCAGATATAGAAATTTAACTTTTGCATATAGCTTGTTTCACAAGGCCAGGTGTAGTAATTACTTTATCCTATTTTTATTCCAGAATCTGGACCCTACACAGTTGGTTTCCCTATCTGGTGGATTTATTTTCTTCGATATGGAAGTTCAGTTATATCTAGTCTGATTTAATGAGTAATATCGTAGTATGCTATATATACCTTGTATAAATTGTATGTTAAGATGCATGGTCGATTTGTGATATTAATGTAAGGGCTGAGTTTTTGAGTGTTACCATATTTAGAAATGCAGTTTGTGAGGATTCTAATGGATGGAATCAAGCGTCGGTATTTATATTGTATAGAGTTCCGAGGTTTCGGCTCAATGTCTTAGTAAAAGATTTACAACTCATAATTAGCTAATGCTTACGTTTTAGCTCACATTATCCATATGAAGTAACAAGCAATAGTTAAGCTGACTAAACCATCACGTGGTTTTTGGGTGGTTGGTAGGTAATAAGTTAATTCCAGTTTAGGAAAATTTAATGTCAGTAGTATATAAAGTAAGCTACAGTACGAAACAGATAGTACATATATTCATTTGTGAACTTCCAAATTGTGTGGAAGGGATGCCAAAATTTCGTAGATACATAGTATAGTGTGGAATCGAGAGGTAAGTTTACCACAATGTAGATAGGTAGTATAGTATGAAGAAGATGAGTAGTATTGTATGGAGATGGGTTTTCCTATCTCCTACGGTAGCATCCCTGGTACTATATGGGATGGTATAATACACGTGAATCATTATATATGGACTCCTTTAAAACATATCCTTACCAAACCGCCATAATCTCGTGGCTAAGGCCAACCCAAAACCGAGGTGGTTTAAATCAACTTAAGCCATGTGCGATTACTATACATGAATTACTTGAGCTATCTACTACGTGCTTTTACACTCTGTTCAAATATAATGTAAATTATATCTGACTTATACGACACCATACATACATACCTAATCCCAATATTTGCTATAAACATTCATGACTGAATCATGATAATACAAACCTTTTTAACATAAAATCACCTAATATCACAAAATGTGACACTCAACAAGCGGGCCCTGAAACATGCATGACTTACTAACATGCTTTATGTTTGAAAGTTAAGTTGTAAGTCTTAAGCGTATAGTTTACATTATGCATTTTAAGTTATGATTCAATATTATTTAGGTTACAATTTAGGTTTACGATTTCAGCTCAAGTATTCAGTTCATGTTTTTAGCAGGTTCTGTGTACGCCTCTTATGGGTATATTGAGAATCGTAGTGTATTGGGTGTGATGTCGAGATGGAAGTATCACTCCATTCATAGTAGAGATGATGATCACGTAGGATACAGAACTGGTGCTCTTTGTACTGCAGTCATCGGGATAATATGACTAGGTCATGATTATCCGATTATAGAAACTGGTTACCAGAGATCCGATATGTGCTTCGTACGGGGCAGACACAATTCCAGCCTCAGGCCTTGCACGTGACATCCGATGCTAGATCGAAATAGAGTAGGCATGGCGTTTTGCTTGAAGCCAACCTTGTCTTGTAAATCGGTAAAAACGTAGTACTAGGTACGTAAGTGTTTGGATAGTCCGACGACCGGATTTACTGCCAACATATCTGGAGATCTCATGGGTCGCTTCCCGAAGATTCACCGATGACGTATGACTCGCACTTTATTAATCTGGGATTAATTTGATGAGAGAGAAAATTAATATGGGATTAATTACGGAGATATTTCATCTAGGATAAAATATTATTAAAGAGAGAGAACGTTTAATTTGGAATTAATCGATAAAATAATATATTCGATATATTATACGAAATTGGATTTCGACGCGGAATTAAATTTAGAATTTTAATTCGGGCGAACGAGTCAATTTAGAAATAATTCTTTAGCGACGTGAATAGTAATTTTACTAGGCATAATTATTTAATTACGTCGCAACGGAAAAATCATTAATTTGGAATTACCGAACTCGAGCCCGAGAGTGTTTGCGTGCGCACTCGCATTGCGAATTTAAGTGCGGCCAACAAGTCACATCAAACGTCAAATCATTAGTCACTTTGAGTGATGTGACAACTTGTCACTTGATTGATTGATGGAAGTGGTTGTGGCTTTAATTGCCTTTGACTTTTGGAAAACAATAATTTGGAAAAAAAAATTTTGAAATTCAATTAGTGTATTAGATACACATTTTATCCAACAACCAAACCAACACACACTCTCTCTCACTCTCCTTCTCACTCACAGCCTTAGGCCATTTTTGTTCTCAAAATTCTGCAATTGCCGAATTCAAGAGAAAGAAATTAGGGAATTTTGTGGCAAAATTTCCGAAGTGCTAGCACGCTTTAGGAGTCTTGCGAAGGTGGTAGGGAAACCCACCAGTGGGTTTGGAATACACAGCACAAGCTTGGAGCTTGGTTGATCACCCATGGCCGAAAATTGGAGCACAATTTGGAGCTCAATGCCGAGAGTTCAAAGGGCATAAAAAGCTTTGTTGTTCCTCACATCGGAAACCGATCAATGTAAGTATGTTTCCGCCATATTTATTGATGTATTCAAAAAGTATATTGCTTAAAATGATCCTTGGGACCTTAGAGAAACCCAACAATGTTATCAGAGCCATTTGAGCATGAAACTTTTTAGGGTTAAAATGGGTAAAATCAATTTGAGCATGATTTGATGAAATTGTTTGATTAAGTATGCTTGAATGATGTTTAATTAAAGTTGTATTGGATATATTCATGAAAAGTTGATTGGATCAATTTTTGCCCAATATCTTGGCTTGGCCGAATGGTATAATGCCCTATAGTCTTGGTATTTTTTGTTTTTGATCATTGGATGAGTTGGAAAACATTGGGAATGTTGATTGTGGATTTAATTGGATTGAATTCGAATCAGACAAATTAAACCCCTGAATGCCGAGACAAGAAAAGCATGTATAATGAGTTGATTTTTGATTCAAATGTGTTGGACATGTTTTGATGTTAATGAGCATAATTAATTTTACAAATTTGTGTTTTGGAAATTTTAATTTGGTTGGTTAATTATGACATACACTTTAGGTAATTAAGTTATGAAATTTGGAATTTGGTAATTTAATTAATTGGGCCTATTTTGGAAATTGTGCTTGAAAAGTTGTAACTAGGCTTAATGGGCTTGGTTGTACCAAGTTAGGTTTAGGCTAAATTGGTTGGATCCAATTGGGCCCAAAACCATATCCATAAAGTCCAATTATGACTAATGGACCTTTAATATTTAATAATTGGGCCTAATGGGCCTAAATTGGTTACTTGGCAAATAAGGGTGATTCCTTAAATGGCTTTGGTATTTGGGTTTGACCCATATTGACCAAAAGTCCATGCCTTAAAAATTAATTAAAAGCCCATTGGACTTTAATTAGATCGACATTGGATGTTAATCGGGCTTTGAGACCCGTAACGATTAGATTTGGAATCTAAGTCGTAAAGGTACATTAAAAGTGTAATATTTAATTGGAATTAAATACATGAATTAGTATTAAATAAAAATTAAATTGGATTTAATGTTGTAGTTTAATTTAATTCAAGAATTCGTACTTTGAGTACTTATTCGTTAAACGAGTTGGACTCGCGCAAAATCAAATCGTTGTTTGAACATTGGATGGTCATTAATATTCAGATTAATTAATTGGATTAGATTGATTGATAACATGCTTGTGTGAATACATGGTTGCGATGTATGAATAATGTATATCGGATGGATATTAGATGGGTGGGGCAATTTTGGAAATTGTTGTAATAAATTTAGAATTTATTAATTGGACCTGCGTGTCCACCTATTACCTCCTTACTCTTTGTATTTCTTTTCTCACTTATTCCCCTCAATGTAAATAAGGTTTCTTTAGAAGTGTTATGTAATCGGGTAGAAGTAATATTTGTGCTAGCGGGAGAGAGGATATAGAGAGATTTTTTCTAGGAACAATGTTTAAATATCCATCCGCATATCATTATTATTTATTTATATGCGCCTTATTATGTATTTAGAATGCATGTTTAAGGGTGTATGATGATGAGACCTGGACAAAGATAATTAATTGGTTGCCAATTGCACGCAAAAAACCCTCAACATCATATTAAGCGTTTTTCCTTCCATTGAGTGATTCTTACTCAAGATCTAAGACTGGCATTGGTTTGTTGGCCAAAGTCAAGACCTTTGTCTGTCGATGATGTGTTTGAATCATGAAGGCTTTGTTCCATATTGGTGTCTTGTCCAAGTTGGGATTTGTTGCCAAAGTCAAGATCACTTCTTGTCCATCGACATTGATTACGAAGCTTTCCATGGTCAATGGTTTCCGCTTAACTGGGATCACTAAGTTTGTTGTGCCAAAGCCAAGGCTTAGATGATTCAGAGGAAAAAGGTTAGGCAATATATTGGATATATTGGCATATATAGGATATATGTTTCGGACTTGGATGTCCACCTACTGGATCTAGGAATTGATGAGATCCAATTGATCTTAGAGATCTACCTAGTTAATTATCATACAATTTGTTGGCCAAAGTCAAGATTGTGTGTTATTTAACGGGATCCTAGCCCACTAGGAAACAAGGTTTCCCGAGTACTCAACAGAGGGTTAGAGGCTCGCCGAAAAATAATGGGAGGCAAGTATTAAATTTGCAATATTCGTTAAGTTACTTGCCATACGCGCTCATTTCAAATATTTCGTCAAATAAATTAATATATTAGTTGGACTAATATTTAATGTTGTTTTAATTAAAACAGTTGGACTGTATTCAAACTATTCAATTAATAGTTGATTTTATAATTGGATTATAGTAATCAATATAATTGAATTTAATCTATTTAAATTATAGTTGATTATATATTTAAACTATAGTAATCATTATAATAAATAGTACCTAAAATCGTTGATTAAATAGTTGGACTATTAGAATCAAGATAATTGAAAGATTAGTGTTTAAAACATAATCATGGGTGAGAATGTATTTAAACGACTTTAATTTTCAAATTGTGAATAATACTTCAGGATAGTCCTGAAAACTGAGAAGTTACTTTATTTGATAAAATAACATCTTGGGCCTAAGCTCGGAGTTAAGAAATAAGTAGAACATGATATTTCGAATATTCATGTGATGATAACTTTAGTGCTTAATCCATTAAGCTTGCCAAATAGACTCCTTAATTTCTTAATCAGAACTAAGGATTAGATCCTTATTGTATGATAATGAAATTGAAGGATATTCATAGATCTATCTGTAGATCGTAGAAGTACTAAATTACAATATTAAACTCTTGGAGAGTTATTGGCTATTCTCAAGGAGACAAAGCCAAAGTTTGCAATAAGGTGAGAAGCACAAGGCGCATCTTACTTTGATGTTCTAGAAGGCCAAAGGCTTGGCCAAAGGCTTTTGGAGTGTGAAAAGGGCAAAGGCAAAGTCATTATAATCTTCTAGGAAGACAAAGGACATATCTCATAATGTCTGCCTAAATTGTGGCAAACGGGGACACAGAAGCATGACTACCATATGGACAAGGCAGACATGAAGGAATTGAAGACGGGCAAGGCTCCGGCTTCAAATATGTTTGTCATAAAGATGTTCGCAACTAGTATTAAAATTGGATTTTAGATACTGGATGTGGTACATAAATATGTACTGATGTGCAGAATCTGCTGAGAGCAGGATACTGACTTCAGTTAAGATTAATATGCGAATTGAAAACGGGACTTGAGTTGTTGTTTTAACCGTAGATACCTAAGTTTAGGAACTACCCTTCGGTGTGTACTTGAATTAGGAAACTGTTAAAATGTAACTAGTTTGACTAGAAACATTATCTCTATATCAGAGTATAATCCGTTGCGGATATACCTTTATATTCTATAACAAAAATTTGTTTTATTATATAAAGATGATATTGAGATAAGCACATTAGATGTGAATAACAGTATTTATATTTTGAATATAAATGAATCTCGAACATATAACATGACAAACTAATAGCTCAAACTGAATTAATCAGTTGAGACTTATGAGTGGCATTGTTGTCTTGGACACAATTAAACAAGAATCGTATATCCACACTTTCGAAGAGTGGGTACTAGGACAAATTTGATTATTTTCAAATAATGTCTATGAATCTAGTTTATTAGGCAAAGTGCCTAAAACACCTTTTACTTTGTAAAAGTGAAATGCCACCGATCTGTTAGCCCTTATTCATAATGAAGTAAGTGGGCCCATATCTAGCTAGGCTAGAGGTGGATATGAATATTTCGTGACCTTTACGAATGTGGCATCATGTTATGGTTATATGTTTCTTTCGAAACACAAATCGGAAACATTTAGAGTTTTGACACGAAATAGACAAACAGATCGGCTAAAGTTTTTAACCATCACGGTTAGACCATGATGAAAATACTTAAGCAATAAGTTTCTCGTATAATTGAAAGAGTATAGTATTCTTTCAATGAGGACTCCTCCCGGAACACGTTAGTTTGACGGTGTGTCTGAACGGATAAGCCGAATTTTGTTGGACATGATAAGATTAATCATGAGTCGCTCTGAGCTACCATTTCCTTCAACGGATACGAATAGACATTGCAGAAGTTATTTAGAATAAGGTTCCATAAAATCTGTTAGACAGATTTCATATAAGATATGAATAGGAAAGAAACTAGGTTTTCTCATTTCTAAAGATTTGGGAATGCTAGACATATGTTTGGATGATACTAAACTAAAACCCAAATCGGATAAGTGCCTAATAATGGTTATCCTAGGGAAACCAAAGTATAGTACTTATAAAACTCACAAGAGAACAATGTAATTGTTACTCTTCATGCGGTTTTCCTAAGAGGAATACCTATATGCAGTGCTAAGTGGGAGGAAAGTATTTATATTTGAGTGATGTGACAACTTGTCACTTGATTGATTGATGGAAGTGGTTGTGGCTTTAATTGCCTTTGACTTTTGGAAAGTAATAATTTGGAAAATGAATTTTTGAAATTCAATTAGTGTATTAGATACACATTTTATCCAACAACCAAACCAACACACTCTCTCTCTCACTCTCCTTCTCACTCACGGCCTTGGGCCATTTTTGTTTTCAAAATTCTGCAATTGCCGAATTCAATAGGAAGAAATTAGGGAATTTTATGGCAAAATTTCCGGAGTGATAGCACGCTTTAGGAGTCTTGCGAAGGTGATAGGGAAACCCACCCGTGGGCTTGGAATACACATCATAAGCTTGGAGCTTGGTGGATCATCCATGGCTGAAAATTGGAGCACAATTTGGAGCTCACTGCCAAGAGTTTAAAGGGCATAAAAGCTTTGTTGTTCCTCGCATCGCAAACCGATCAATGTAAGTATGTTCCGCCATATTTCTTGATGTATTCACACATGTTTATTGCTTAAAATGATCCTTGGGACCTTAGAGAAGCCCAACAGGTGGTTGACCGAAGGAGGTTAAGGGAGTGAAGTTGATGTTTTTTTTGTGTTTAATTGATGATATAGAATGAGTTTAGGTTAAGTTGAATTGCATTGTCATTGAAGAATTTGTGATGGGCTCTGAAATAGGGCGAACGTCGTGACGTGTAAAAAGGGGAGGCTTTCTGCCTCGGGTCGGTGCGTGTGAAGTCACGTTTGATGAGAGGAAAATATATCAATATTTACCACCCATTTTACCTAATATTTTATTTAGTTTCTCGGGTTTGATGAAAGTTTTGATGTGTTTTGCAGATAAATAAAGTATCGGGACTTAATTGAATCAACTAGTGGCTAAAATGATGAAATCCTGAGCAAAAAAAGGTCAAAAACGAAAATTTACTGTACGCGTCACGAAGTACAGTCCTAAATTCCAGTTTTGCGCAAGTTTGGTATTTTCGCCATAACTTTTTCATACGATATCCGATTGAGCTGATTCAAGTTGCAGATTAAAGAAGTCCAAGGATCTACAACTTTTAAATTTAAAATATTTTCGAATTCCGGAGTTTTCAAGACCGAAATTAACAAAAAATCCAATGTGTTTTGTGTAATTACTAAAGTCATTATCAAAAAATAAAAAAATGGAAAATGACAATTTATAATTGTCAAACTTCCACCAAAAATGCAAGCATGTTTGGTGGAGTGTTTTGTGCCATGTTTGGTTCCTTGTTTGGTGCCATGTTTGGTGGAGTGTTTGGTGGAGTGTTTGGTGGAGTGTTTGGTGGAGTGTTTGGTAGAGTGTTTGGTGGAGCAATTGGTGAAGCAATTGGTGGAGAAATTGGTGGAAACCTTTAGATTTTCCTATAAATACCAAGCCATTTCATTTGTAATTCTCATGTTTTCCTTAGGTTTTGTAAGGAATTTAAGGATTGCATCTTGTTTGTATTTTTTTCAGTATTTAATTTATGCATTTTTATTTTCAGTAATAGTAGTAGTTTATTTTCTTTTATTTACTTTTATGTTTTGTAGTTAATTTTCTGATGGGGGAAGGGTGAAGCTTTTATTATTTTAGTTTAGATTAATCTCCCTTAATTATAATATAGAAATTATAATTTAACTTAAAAGGTTATACCGCCTTAATGGCTGGTTTTATTTATTTGACATAATATAACACTGCTTATATGGCCGATCTTTATGTGACAGATGATTACCGCCTATATGGCTGGTTTATGGATAAATAATGATACCACATTTATGGTCGGTCGAACTTAATTAAAATCTGACTTAATAATGATACTGCCTATATGGCTGGTTGGTAATATCACTGATAAATTCTATATTATAGTAAGGGAGATTTCTAAATTAGAAATAGTAAAGGTGGATCCCCAACCCCCAGCAATTTATTTTTATTCTAGGGAAGTGATGAAACACAATATCCACACATTAAATAATTGATTTTCTTTTTATAGGTAATTCTTTAGTTTGTTTATTGAGTCTTAAGCTTAAAGTTTCTTGTTAATTGGCCATTAATAATATTGATTTGGTAAACTTAAAATGAACTTGACGAAGGGATTTTAGGTTTCAGCCTTAGTTCAATAGCCCACGATCTTCCTTGAGGATAGATAACCCTTTAATAGATTTCCTTACAGGATAGACATATACCTGTCGGGCGGGGGTAGCCACTTTTGGAACTTGAACTTAATGAATTCAGGTAACTTGGTTAACATAGACATATGATTAATTGAGTTATTTGAGTATTTGCGTCTTACCATTGACAGAGGCTTTTGCATACCTTCGTGTTCCAGGTTAGCAAATTGACTTATTACACATATATAAGAGAATCAATTCATCTTTAGGATAATATTGTGTGGAATCAAGACCCTAGATCTTTGTGTCTTTTATTTATTTTTCTTAGTATTTTCTTTTGTTTATTTTATTTAAGCAAATCCACATTTACCAACC
>SKCR01053549.1:0-30231 GCA_019454045.1 Zanthoxylum bungeanum | reverse complement strand
TTTATCTTTCACTATTAGTTTTAATGTTAGATACCTTTACTTGTATGTAATTTTCTTTTTACTTGTTGTTTTTATTTTCTTATGTTTCAGGTTCCCAGAAACTTCATGAGACGAACCAGAAGCTTTGAACTTCGACCGCTTGACCCGGAAATTGAAAGAACCATCAGACAGTTAAGAAGGGAAAGGCGAGAAGGCCAAGTAGCTTTAGTCAACATGGAACCTGAACCTTTGGAAGTTGCACCACCAATTCCCATTCGAGACAGAACCATTCCGGTGGTTGACAGACTCATTTCATGTATTGTACTTCCTCCCTTACTAGCAAATGCGGGTGACATCAAAACATGCATTCAGATGATTTAGCAGTCAGTTCAGTTTGGGGGAATGCAACTGAAGATCCTAATGCCCACATCAGCAACTTACTGGAAGTTTGCGGCACTTTCAATTACAACCGAGAAGCTGAAGAAGTAATGAGACTGTGTGTTTTCCCATATTCCTTGAAGGACAGAGCTAAAGCTTGGCTACATTCACTACCAGCAGGTTCCATCACAACTTGGAACACTTTAGCCACCAAACTTCTTGCAAAGTACTTTCCACCAGCCAGAACTGGAAAACTGAGGAATGACATCACATCCTTTGTACAACAAGACTCAGAAACTCTCTACGAAGCTTTGGAAAGGTACAAAGATTTGCTCCGGAAATGTCCTCACCATGAGATTCCAAAATGGCTTCAAGTCCAAACTTTCTATAATGGACTTTCTGGAATAATGAGAACCACAATCGATGCTGCTGCTGGAGGAGCTTTAATGTCAAAAAGAGAAGATCAAGCCTGGGACCTAATCGAAGAAATGGCCAACAACAATTCCTTATGGCCAACAGAAAGGAGCATGATCCAAAGAATTGCAGGAATTTATGAAAGTGGAGCCAATACAGCAGTTAACGCCAAGCTGGATCAGATATGCAAATTCATGGAGACTCTTACCACTGGATCCACAAGTTCACCATATTGAGGAGCACCAGAACCGAACCAACTTGAAGAGATGGTGAATTTTGTCAACAATTTCAATAGACAGGGGAACAATCCATATTCCAACACCTATAACCCAGGGTGGAGGAATCATCCCAATTTTTCATGGAGCAACAATTCAGGGCAATGGAACAATCCACCACCTGGATTCCAACAGCAGAACTATCCACCACCTGGATTCCAGCAACAGAACAAAGGCCATAAGCAGGCAAATGAACTAGGAATAGCAGAAGTGCTGACTCAGTTAAAAAAGTACGATGCTATGTTTCAGAGCCAATCTGCTTTTATCAGAGCACTAGAGAATCAAATCGGACAACTGGCCAATGTTCAGAGTTACAGACCGCCAGGGAATCTTCCCAGCAACACAAAACCAAATCCAAGGAACATAGGGAATGAGCAGTGTCATGCCATCATGTTAAAAAGTGGTACTGAAATCAACAAAGATGTTGGAATCAAGGTATCCAAAGAAGAAGTTCCAAAAGAAGCAGAGCAACAGATGGAGGAAATAGAAGCAAAGGAAAAAGAACAGATTACTCCACCTACACATTTTCCTCAGCGTCTTCAGAAAAACAAACTGGACAAACAGTTTGCTCGATTCCTGGAGGTGTTCAAAAAGCTGCACATCAACATTCCATTTGCAGAAGCCTTGGAACAAATGCCCAACTATGTCAAATTCATGAAAGACATTCTTTCACGAAAACGGAGATTGGGAGAGTACGAGACAGTAGCATTGACGGATAATGCAGTGCCATCATTCAGAGGAAACTTCCCCCGAAGTTGAAAGATCATGGCAGTTTCACCATTCCTTGCATCATAGGAGAACATAACTTTGGTAAGGCTTTATGTGATTTAGGTGCAAGTATTAACTTGATGACTTTTTCTATTTTCAGGAAACTACAGATTGGAGAAACAAAGCCCACTTCAGTCTCTCTACAACTTGTTGATAGAACGCTCGTATTTCCGAGAGGTGTAGTTGAAGATGTGTTGGTCAAAGTTGACAAATTCATTTTCCCAGCAGATTTTATTGTCCTTGATATGGAGGAAGATGCAGACATTGCAATCATCATTGGGAGACCATTTTTGGCTACAGGTCGAACCATTATTGATGTACAAAAAGGAGAATTAACCATGAGGGTACAAGACCAAGAAGTAACATTCAATGTTTTCAAGGCCATGAATTTCCCAGATGATGAAAAGAATGAGGAATGTTTCAGACTTGATGTGATACACAATACCATTCAGAACTCCAATGCAATGCAAAGTTCTATTGACAAACTTAAAACATGTCAATTACCTGTGGAGCCTGAAGATAAAACATCATTTGCACTGAAAAAGCCAATTCTTGCACTATAAGCAACATAAGAGAAAAATCTCCACCAGCTCATTGAATTGGAGGAATTTCACAATCAGCCTTTTGAGGATGCCAAATTGTACAAAGAAAAGGCCAAAAAGAGACATGATGAGAAGTTAGTGCGCATACAAATGGAACCAGGGCAGAAGGTACTGTTAAACAAATCAATGGTGAAATTCTTCCCATGGAAGCCAAAATCATCACGGTGGTCAGGTCCATTTGCGATCACCAAGGTTTTACCAGATAAAGCCGTTAAGATACGTGATCCTGACTCCAACAATACATTCAAGGTTAAAAACAAGTGTGTCAAGCACTACTACTGGGAGAATCATTTGAGCGACAAAAAGAAAGTGTCACACTTTCAGATCCAGCCTAACATTCGAGAAGTCACGTCTAGATGACGACGTTAAACTTAGCGCTCGCAGGGAGGCAACCCATGCAATTTGTGTATATATTGTGATCTGGTGTGTTTTAATTTTTTTTGTTTAGTTTTTATAGATTAATTCATTTCATGATGGAAAAAGCTCTCGCATATCTTCACAAGCAATTCCTTCTCTCCCTCAAAACTCTCTGATGAAAGTCTACAAAGCTCGCTTGGACGAATGAGACTACTGATGATCCATGATATTCTTATGACATTCGTTGGGTAATCGAAGCACGGGTCCGATTGGCAGGTGAGTCTTCTGACTCTTTTATTTCACATCTGCCTGGTTTTGGAAGAAACACCTATGCAAAGAAACGTAGAGCTAAAATGGATTCTCCGTAAAACAGACTAAAATGGATCTTCATATGCTCAATTGGCAGGTATTATCAACATGCATGATAACATACAGAAATGAGCTAAAATTGAAAAGTTTGTAATATTCAATGCTCTAGTTTAATTGGAGGAAGCATCTCAAAAAGTGATGGAGTAAAAAAAACGTCTGAGGTACGAGTTATTAAGTCTGTAAGGGTGTTTTAACACCTAGTTCCCTAAAGCCAACTGGTTTGGGAGTCACTGGCCCAAAGCTCGCTACATGGATCAAGGATGTTGCAAAAAAATATATATATCTGAAGTCTAAGTAATTAAGTCCGTAGGGGTGTTTTAACACCTAGTGCTCTAAAGCCAACTGGTTTGGGAGCCACCGACCCAATACTCGCTACATAGACGGAAGGTATCGTATATAAATAATAAAAAAAAATCAAAAATCAAAGGAAAAAAAAATTCAAGAAATCAGAAAAATTATTCCATTGCTACAAAAAGGTGTGAATTCTGATAAAACTTTAGGACAAAAATATTACTCTCTTATCAACTGCATTTATGACTGTTGTGGGCATAAATGAGTTTTTTAATATTTTGTTGGCTGTGTATATGGAAAATGGTAAATATAATCAGAGAATTTACTTATTCAGTAATTTAGAAAGAAAGAAAACCTAGTAACTTTGAGTAGAAATTTCACCTGATTAGTCACTAACTTCTTTATTCTCTTTTCGCTGTGTGCATTAGTTTCACTACCTTTTTACTTTGTATAGAAAGTATAGAAAGTGAAATTGTCAAGGTGTAATAACAAACAGGAGAGGAAATACTAAGTAAGCGTTGACGGAAATATAGTATGGTATTGAACCAAGAAAATAAGTTCACCATAGTATGAACATCAACAAAGAGAGATATTCTAGTATGCAATCGAATATAGAGAACGAGATGATATAAAAGAATAGTAAGGAAAGATCAAGGAGATGTGACCTACAATTGTAGTCCAAGATTGAACAAGTGAAGCTATTGAGAGTCGGAAAGGAAGTTTGTTAAGTTAAAGCGGTACTACCAAAATAAGGTAGTAGTCAAGCGATAACTGATATTTCAAGAAACCAAAGTCTGAGGAGATGACAACTACATAAAGAAAGAAGATATTTCCCAGGTAAAAAGGCAGAAACATAGACTAAGAAAGTTCTTAGTAGATGGTAAAATGAAGATAAGGATGAAAGAGTACTAAAAAAAGTTTAGAGAGTAAAACTGTTAAGGAGAAATGACGGTAGGAAAGAGTACTTAATAAGTAAAAAGGCAATGGTAAGTAATAACGAGGAAATTTTATGATTGAGTAATCATATAAGGTACATAGCCCTAGCTTAAGATGACCAAACCACTACGGGTTGGGATGGTTTAGCCGCGGGTATGAGTGGTTTGGTAGGTTCGCATCATAGTACGGAACGAAAAATAAATAGGTTTAGCGAAACTGTTATTGTCATAGAGATGAATTCTCGACTAACAGAATAATGACAAGAATGTGAGTAGAATGTGAAGTGGTAAATCTATCACTATTTCCCACTTTTAACATATATATTTTGTATAGTTTTCTTGATTTTTATTAATATTTTGATGTGTTTTGTGTTATTTTGTAGATAAATAAAGTTTCAGGACATTCTGGAGGTGATTTGGGGCCAAAACAAAGAAAATTGGAAAAAAAGGTATTTTGGTCATTTCCCGCGTCGCGACGTGCCAATCCTTGCGCGTCGCGACACCTAACATGTGCCGAACAATGCTAATGTGCGCCGGGTCCACAAGTCAGAATCTGAGAAGTTTGACTTTGCTAATGTGCGACGTGCCACGTGTCACCATCACATCCGATCTGCTAACGTGCGCCGTGCCACGTGTCATCATCCTACGGTGCCAACAGTCGCCATCGCCACGTGCCGCCACATGTCACTCCACGTCATCGTCCACATCACCAGTTGACCGAGTCAACGTGCCACGTCACAGCCACGTCACCATCAGCCAATCATGAAGTGCCACGTGTCACAATCCTATGGTGCCGACAATCCATTTCACCACGTCAGAGCCACATCATCGCCACATCAATATAATAATTGATTTGAAGCCTCCTTGCCACGTGTCACCTTATCTCCTTATCCAAATCGCCACGTGTCATCTCCTTAGCATGCCACGCCATAAAGCGCTGGCGTCGCGACGCTTGAGGCCTACCGGGTCTATAAATTCAGCTCGATGTTTCAAATGTAGATGTACCTTCCTCTCTAATTTCTCTAATGTAAATAAGGAGTTTTCTATCTAGTGTCTTTTAATTTCAGTTTTGTAATTAAATTTTAATTAATTTATGTAATAATAGTAATTTATTTCTTTACTTTTTACAGTTTTTACTATTCACCATGAGGAGGTAACTTCCCCCTGCTATGGTGAAAGGTAATTCTTTTACTATTGCTATTTAGATTAATCTCCCTTAAATATAATATATTCACTATTTAAAATTTGACTTAAAAAGGATACCGCCAGATTGGTCGGTTTGTAATTCTTTTTAATCTGGTTTAAATCTGACTAATCAATGATATCGCCAGATTGGTCGGCTGGTAATTAAATTTTCTTACCGCCAATATGGCAGGTTTATTTTGGTTCCGCCTTTATGGCTGGTTGGACATTGTAGGACACAGAAACTGACGACGCTGTTCTAGGCTCGCGCCTAGTTGGGAGTACGGAATAGCTCGCGGGGAACTAAACCGGAGAAATAACATTGAGTCACCACTCGGTGTGAACCAAGACAATGATTTAAGGCCGCACTCACCCCTCACAAGGGAAGACCTCAAACCTGTTGGGTTCGGAATGGTCCCTTACTTATGCCACTTGTAATGATGTGATTTGTGCAATATCTTAACCGAATCTACGCAACATGCTCAAGAACAACCTATATATAGTTCATGTTCATAAAGATAAATCATATGTCTAAGTTTGCATACTTAGAAAGTAAGTCCTAATAACAAACGAAAACACACGGCAATCTCATGAACATATTTCAATTATATAATGCGAAAAGCAAACAACAACATAAACCTAATGCAAATTCCAAACGCAAAACAAATAACTAGTCATTCTTAAAAATAAACAACTAAATCATGCTTAAAAAATAAATAACATACTATACTAAATCATGCTTAAAAAGAATAAATAACATACTAGACTAAATCATGCTCGCATACATGTTTGGATGAAACGAAATACGTGTGTCTCTTAAGTAGTACGTGGCATTGTATCCCGAGTGCAAACCGCACTACCGTCCATTCGGATTCGGCTACGGAATTTACGTCCGGGTTTCCATCCGATATACCACAAAAGAGAACACGCATTCCGTTCATCCGGAATTCACATCATGCATCAACAAACGACTCTCATGCGGTAATGTATTAAAAATAAAAAAAAATGAAAGATGATAAATAAAGAAGGTGCCCTCAGGTCTAACCTCTTTTGTCGTCTCTCGAAAGCGCATTACACGGCCGTCGGAAGGGTGAATGCTCCGCAACTCTTTCGGTTCACTAGTTCAATGTTCTTACTCACTGTTTCGCTGTTTATGTTACTGTTTTCACTCCGTTTTGCTGCTATTTTTTTTGTATTTTTTGGTCACTGTTTTAAGTTAATTTAGGGACTGTTTTAGCGGTTTTGGAGGTGTATTAGGGGCAGTTTTCGTCACTATTTTGGGTAGTTTTTGGACTGTTTTTCAGTGCAGTTTTTGGGACAGTTTTCAGGCTTATTTTCAAGGCAAACACTGGCAGCTTTTCTGGTATAATGTGCGGTAGTCACTGGCAGTGCAGTGGGCTATTTGGTGATGCAGTGGGGAAGTGATATGGGACTATTCGGTGATGCAGTGGGTGCAATTTGCGGTGGTGAATGGTAGTGAGGGGAGCGGCTGAACTGGGTAGTATGTAGGGGTTTATGTGTGCGGTTTTGGGCAGTGAATGGATGGTTTTATGCGACAGTTTTGGTGGAGGAATATGCTGCAAAGGGAATGGCTTTATGGTGGGTCTTGTGGGTGCAGTGAGGGGTATTTCAGTGGGGGTTTGTGCGTGAATCTCCAGGCAGTTGATGCATGAATGGGCAGGCTATTTATGGGCAGAAGGTGCGCAGATGTGGGGGCTGGATGAAGGCTATGAAGGCTGGTCAAAGGTTACATGAAGGGCAGTGTATGGCGTGAATGGAGGTTTGAAGGCTAGTAGTGTTGAAGGTTCTTGGTGCGTGAGGGGTAGGTGGCTATTGGCGTGAGTGATATGTGGGTGACTTGTATGGAGGCTGTGTGGCGTAAGGCAGTAGGTTAATTTCTTTTGTGTTTTCATTTTTTGAGAATGAGCTTTGAGGTTTCTTGTGAGAATATTGTGTGTATGAGCTAGGGTTTAATGTGTTGGTGAATGGTTCTTTTTATAGGCAAAGGGATGGGGGTTATCCTTGTTTGGGAAGGAGAAGGATTTGTGTATTAATTGGGAGATATTTTTTAATTATTGTGTGATAAGGAAAATCTTTTAATTAGGGAAGTGATTTGATTTAATTTGATTTATTCTCTTTTAGTTAGGGATATGATTTAGTTTAATTAGGCAAGGGATCCATGGGATTTCTTTAATTTAGGAAGTGGATTTGGCTTGATTTATGCATGTGTTAAATGTGATTTTTGTTATTTAGGAATGTGAAGGGGCATGAATTGGTCTCTTGTTTGGGCGTGAATTTGATCCATTTTTTGTGGGCTTGGGTGTTTGGTTTAATGATATGTGGGCTTGGTGTGTGTCTTGCGGGGGTTTGGGCTAAGGATATGTTTTAAAACGGAGGTCCAACAAGCAAACCCACAGCTACTCCAGCGAATTAAATCCAACAATGTGTCAATTCTTGACTTTTCCCTTCCGACGTCTGTTTCTCGCGGCTTTCACAATTAAAAAGGTAGTGTCTCCATACGAGACTCATCATCGGGACTTATATGGAAAAATGCAGTGCCTACAGACATAATTTGACTTAATCAGGTTACCGCCTATTTGGCTGGTTGGTAAAATAATCACAAGTTAATATATTATATTCAGGGAGATATCTAAATAGTAAATAGTAAAAGTTGATCCTTTTACCTTAACATTTTATTTTATTGTAATTTACTTTTCAGCTTTTACTTTACCGCAATTACTTTTCAGCATTTTTACTTTATGTCTTTTACTTTCAAGTTCTTACTAGCCATAGTTATGTGTTGTAACTAAATTAGTTATTTGGGTTGTGATGACTTTTAATATCACCGGTTTATAAGGGGTTATTTTATAGTTTGGGTAATTTAAAGGTTTACTTATTAAGTCTTAAGCTTAATGCGTCTTGTTAATTGGCCACTAATAAGATTGATCTGGTAAATCTAAAATAAACTTGACAAATGAATTTTAGGTTTCAGCCTTAGACTTAATAGCCCACGATCTTCCTTGAGGATAGATAACCCTTTAATAGATTTCCTTACATGATAGACATATACCTGTCGGGCTTGGGTAGCCATAATTGGAACTTAAACTTAATGAATCCATATAATTTGGTTGACATAGACATATGGTTCAATTGGGTTAAACTGGGTATTTGCATCAGACCATCGACAGAGGCTTTCGCATAATTTAGTGTTCCAGGTTAGTAAACCGAATTATTACACAAACATGAAATAACCACTTCATATTTTAAAAGATATTAGAAATATTCACAACCCTAGATAGATTTTAATATTGAATTTTCTTAAACCGACCTTCCTGTAATTTTATTTTACTTGTTTTTAAATTTAGAATCATCACCATTTCAAATCAATCAATCAACCTGTTAGATACTAGTAATCATTTGACCTCATAAAATTAATAGCTTAGGTATTAAGTCCTTGTGGGATCGATACTTTTTATACTAGTTGAACGATACGTGCGCTTGCGTTATACGCGTGTGTAAGCACCGGTCATAATGATTTTTGTAGGCAAGTACGAAAGGGTATAAGCTTTAACGAGGATCAAACCGAGAGGTACCACTATGAAGTTGTCCTTGAGTAATACTTTAGGTACAAGTGGTGTTAATAAATAATATTAGTAAGATTAAAAAAAAACTGCTAGTCCCTTAGGGAAGCAGAAATTTTGGAACTTAGAGAGAGAGAAACTTATCACTGTTGAAGGTTACAAGTGGAGTATAGAAAGTTGACAGCTAAGTAATGAGAAATAATATTAAGATCAAGTTGGACAAGTGGAATAGTGAAATATCGAGTACAGATATGAAGATATTAGAATCTTCAGTGAGAGACAAGATACCAGTTACTAAGAATCTGATCAAGTTAAGAAATTGTGGAACATAAGTAAAGGTCTAGAAGAAAGAGATTTTGTTTTCGGATAAGATATATTCAGTACAACAAAAATGTCAGAAAGAAATAGTCGAGGATACTCAGCAGAAGACTTACGAAACGAGAACTTAGAAAAGAGAAAAGAGGGAAAAATCAAATAGCTAGTAAAGGTTAGATACAAGGAGATAAGTATAATAGAATCTCTAGATATTTGTGAAACCACGAGTAGACACCAGAAAGGATTCGAGGACAAATCCTATTTAAGAGGGGGAGAATTTGTAACGACCGGTAGTTTAGTTACTATTACGTTGTAGTACTATGGTATTGTTGGACGAGGATAATATAAAATAAATTAAGTTGAGACTCAAATATGATCATGAGATGACTTTGGGGACAATCGATAAATTTCCTGAAGTCCAGGGACGAGACTGCACCGTGCTTCCTTTGAACCACCCATGGTATTTGAGGTGTAACTTTTTCATACGATCTCTGATGTTCATGAATTTTATATCGTCGGAAAGCTGAGATCGAGGCCTAAAAATTCCGCGTTGAGCATTTGTCCAAATTCAGACCAAAAGCTGGTCACAATGTGAGTCAAAATTCATATGAATAGTGATTTTGGGGTCAAATGCAAAAATCTCAAAATTTCTAGCTTTTTCTTCACTTTTCCACAAATTTCCAAATATCAAACACCCCCCACTATATAAAGGGTTTACTATTCACAAATCTCAAACTTTTGGAAATAAAATAGAGGGAGAAAACCGTGAAAAAGAAAGAAAGAATGAGAATGAGAAATGAAGAAGAATAAGAAGAAGAAGAAGAAGAAGAAGAAGAAGAAAAAAAATGAAGGAGAAATAAGAGAAAACAAGGGTCCAAGGCCATTTACCAAACAAAGACAAGAAGGGAATCATGGAAGACGATAGGGACTTTAGAAAACAAAGAAATGAGGTAAGAAACCCATTTGACCCATTTTCTTATTTTGGAAGTTTTTAAGTTTTGATGATTTAAGTATGTTGATTGGCTTGGATGTGATGATGCATGGATAGTTATAGTGTTAAAAATGGAAATTTAGGTAAAATCCCCAACTTACTAAATTTTGGGAATAACTTGATAAAGTGTTAATAATGGATTAGAAATTGAGTTATTGATAAATTCGAGGGTTGTTGTGTGATAATTAATATTAAGGTGATGTATTGTATATTAATTTGTAGTATGGAAGTATTGATATGGAATGGAGTTGGATATTTTGAGCTTTGGAATAATTTGGAAGTAGAAAATGGAATCCTGGAACCCAGTGTTGGGAAGCGACCGCGAGTGCGCAGCGGAAAATTAAAAAAAAATTACATTTATATGTCGTTATCCCTTTGCCCAAGACCCATTTGTTTTTATTATTCTACAAGCCTAGGTATGTTACTATATAATCTAAGCATAAGAACTCATAAAACATGCAAAGAACATAAACCTAAACATGCTAACTATCAAAATAACTCTAATTAAAATAAAGAAAAAAAAAAAGACTTACTTTAACCGAAGACTCCTCCAGTCCTCCCTCAAATCTACAAGCTTTTCTCGAACTCAGCAAGCTCTTCCACATTCCAAATAGCCACCCAAGTGTGTGGCCTCAAAGATGCACACACCAAAGCCAACACTGAACGGCAAGACTACGTCTTGAGTGCACGGGTATTTTGCCATTGGTGCTAGCCTAGGGAAATACCTCAAAACTTTTAACTTGAGGTTCCACTAGTCAATTAGACTTAAGGATCCTCAAAATCATTGGCTTACACTTAAACTTTAGAGTTGCTCACTTATATAAACCAAAGATATGAAAGGTTTGGTGAAAAAATTTGTGAAGAATTCTTTTGGTTTATATAGGTGCTCCAAAGACAACAAAATTATTTAAGAATCTGATGTGGGATAAATGCTAATTTAATCTTAGCCATTGGATCTTAATTTAGTGGTTTAATGAGATTATAAAACTGTAATAAGAGTTTGGGCTGAATTATAATTCAAAACAAATAACAAATAAAAAATTACTATTCATATTTTATTTAAGAGTTTGGGCCGAACGTGTCTACCCATATAGTCAAAGGTATGATGTTGATAGTGTCATGAATCGTGCTAACCCAAGAATCTCACATGATTCTTCCGCTGCGGCCACAGTCTCAAGCACTGATCACACATATCAACCCACGAACTGGAATACTACTCTTATAAGAAAATATTTTCCGAGAGAGTGGCGATTCTTTGTTGTATCCTTACAAACTTCATGTGTTTCAATAAATGACCCAATCATACCCTTATGACCAGATCTTTTGAACTAGGGAAGGAGAATGTCAAAGTTATTTGATCAACACATAAGATTGTGAAGACCTCAAGTCTAAGGACTAGTCATACAATCGATACATGAAAGTTCTCACATAAATATGGGATAAACACTCCATGTGAAAAATTTCAGCGGTCAGTTCGATGGACATGAGCAACTCATGCATCAATGTGATACACCAAGCGGAAGGATCTCCGCTAGTAGCTTATGAGATCGGCTACCCCACTTAAAGGCGGATCATATCATCATGCTAGTCTCTTCGCTTTGTGAACGCCCAGATTATTCACAAAACTATGACTATGAACATTTAAGAGTAATGATTCTCATAAGGCGTGGAAGCCATCATCTTATTACTCCAAGGGTTTTATTACAGTGTTTGATGATTTATATAATCTATGTAAGACACGTATAATAAAGATTGCCATTTTATTAATTAATGAAAATATTACAAATACATGTACATATAGCCCATCCACAAGTTGGGTATAAAGCATATCCCTAACAATCTCCCACTTGCATTATAGCCAACTAGTATGAATCTGGATACCATACTCTCGGGTGTGCCTATCATGATTTTGTTGAGTCAACCCTTTAGTATGAGAATCTGCAAGATTATCTTTTGTGGTTATTTTCTCTATAATAACTTCTTTTCTCTCAACAATCTCCCTGATGAGATGAAATCGCCTGAGTACATGCTTGGATTTCTGGTGGGACCTTGGTTCCTTTGATTGAGCAATGGCACATGTGTTGTCACAGTACATCGTGACGCCATTCTTTATCGCGGGAAGCACTTCCAGCTCCGTGATGAACTTCTTTATCCAGAATGCTTCTTTGGCTGCTTCAGATGCTGTAATATACTCGGCTTCAGTGGTGTAGTCCGTTGTAGTTGACTGCTTTGAGCTTTTCCAACTGACAGCACCGCCATTCAAAGTAAAAAGATATTTTGTTTGCGATCTATTGTCATCCCTATCGGTCTTAAAGCTCACATCACAGTAACCAATGACTTTCATTTCAGAATAATCTCCGTATGTCAAAAACACATCCTTAGTTCTTCTCATATACTTTAGGATTTTTTTGACAGCTGCCCAGTGTTGCTCACCAGGATTTGCCTGATACCTGCTCGTTATGCTAAGAGCATAAGAGACATCAGGTATTGTACATAGCATGGCGTACATGATCGATCCTATTACTGAAGCATAAGGGATCCTACTCATACGCTCTCTATCTGAAGGAGTATGTGGACATTGCTCCTTAGATATTTTGATTCTATGAAAACTAGGTAAATTACCTCTTTTGGAATCTTTCATTTTGAATCTTTTCAAAACTTTATCTATGTATGTAGATTGAGAAAGTCCTAACAACCTCTTAGATCTATTACGGTAGATTTTAATGCCGAGGATGTAGGCTACTTCTCCCAAATTTTTCATGGAGAAATTCTAAGATAACCATTGCTTAGTGGCTTGCATCATGGGAATATCATTCCCGATGATTAATATGTCATCGACATATAATACAAGAAATACAACAGCACTCCCACTACTTTTCCTGTAAACACAAGGCTCATCTACATTTTTTATGAAGTCAAATTCTTTGATTGTCTCATCAAATCATATATTCCAACTTCTGGAGGCTTGTTTGAGTCCATAAATGGATCGTTTAAGCTTGCATACTTTATTATGATCATCCTTAGATGCAAACCCCTTAGGTTGTGTCATATAGACTTCCTCTACGAGGTTCCCATTAAGGAAAGCTGTTTTGACATCCATCTTCCAAATCTCATTATCAAAGTGTGCAGCTAGTGCCAGTAAAATTCGATTGGACTTTATCATTGCAACAGGCGAGAAGGTTTTGTCATAGTCAATTCCTTGGATTTATCTATAACCTTTCGCCACCAACCTAGCCTTATAGGTTTGGATGTTGCCTTCAGGTGCATCCACCAAGTCCCAAACTTGATTCTGATATATAGAGTCTATTTCGGATTTCATGGCCTCAAGACACTTGACTGAATCAATGTCATGCATTTCTTCGTCATAACTGGTGGGATCGTCATTATCAATGACCTGATCATGTTCCTCATCAATCTGGAAACCATATCTTTCAGGCTTATATCTTTCCCTACCAGACCTTCTAAGTTCATAACCTTGTGGTTGTTCCGCCGATGCCCTTTTGAGGGGTCTGGGGTTTAGTTCTATGTTAGTTTGTTCTTCTCGTACCTCATCAAGGTCAAATCTACTCCCACTATATTTCTTGAGAAGGAATTCCTTCTCTAGAAATTTAGCATTTCGTAAGACAAATGTTCTTTGTTCATTTTGGACGTAGAACACGTATGCTCTTGAGTTCAAGGCATATCCTACAAACTTACATTTAACTACCATATCATCCAATTTGTTAGTTTGTGTGAGCTTAACATATGCGTCACATCCCCAAACTCTTAGATAACTAAGACTATGACGTTTCCCAGACCATAACTCATATGGTGTTTGACTAACAGTCTTGGAAGCAACTTGGTTTAGTATTAGTGTTGCAGTTTCTAAAGAAAGACCCCAAAATGAAAGAGGTAGATCCGTGTCTGGCATCATTGATCGGACCATATCTAATAATGTATGATTTCTCCTTTCGGAGTTCCCGGAGGAGTCCACTGGGAAACAATGCCATTTTCTCTCAAGTAATATTGAAATATGTCGCTTAAGTATTCACCACCTCGGTCAGACCTTAATGAATTAATACTTTTATTAAGCTGGTTTTCTACTTCAGCTTTGAAGTCTTTGAATTTCTCAAAGGCTTCAGATTTTTACCGCATAAGGTACACATACCCATATCGCGAGTGATCATCAATAAAGGTAATAAAGTAGGAGAATCCACCTCTAGCGGTGATTGACATTGGTCCGTATACATCAGAGTGTATGAGTTCTAATGTCTCCTCTGCACGCTGTCATTTACCTTTGAAGGGTAATTTGGTCATTTTACCAAGTAAACAAGACTCACAAGTTCCATAAGGTTCATATTTGAAGGGTCTGAAATACCCATCCTTATGTAGCTTAGTTAATCTTGTTTCATTGATATGACCTAAGCGACTATGCCATAGAAGTGATTCATTGAGATTATTCGAGTGATTGTTGTATATATTAGAGGTTGAACATTCTTTGTTAGTTTGTAAGACATAGATACCATTATTCAAAATACCATCTCCATATTTTATTTCATTGAAATAAATAGAACATTCATTACAACTTATTAGGCATGAAAAGCCTTTATTACATAAAGAAGAAATTGAAATGATGTTCTTTACTAGAGAATGTACATAAACACAATCTTCTAAGTCTAAAACTAAACCATTCGGCAAAACTAATGAATAAGTCCACACGCACAATGCAGTCAGTTTTACTCCATTATCCATGCGTAAGTCAACCTCCCCATGATGGAGTCTCCTATTGTTTCTCAGGCCCTGCACATTGTTACACAAGTGAGTCCTACAACCGGTGTCAAGCACCCAAGTAGAAGGTTTAGAGTTTTGAGAATATAGTTCAATCATATAAAACATACCTGAAGTATTGGGCTTCTTAGCCTCTTGGGCTTCCCTATTTTCCTTGGCTTTCAAGGATCTACAGTCTTTCTTCCAATGACCATTCTTTCCACAAAAGAAACATTTCCCCTTTCCCTTTTTCTTCTCCACCTTACCATTGGGATTTAGGTGATCTGGATCCTTGGCCTTGCCCTTATTTTTATTTGGGCCTCGTGGCTTCAGGTTCGTACCTGTAAGCATGACGGAGGTTTTAAGCTCCGGTTTCAAGTCCTTCTCTGCTTGCTTTATCAGATTGTGTAATTCTGCTAAATTAGCTTCTTTATCAGACATATGAAACTGCATAATAAAGTTAGAGAAGTCATTTGGTAAAGACTGAAGAATTAGATCGTGACCTATCTCATGATCCATGATGAACCCGAGGTTGGCAAATTTTTCAATGTGGCCAATCATCTTAAGCACATGTCCACTAACAGATCTTTCCTTATACCTTGTTTGGAATAAGGCACATGAAACTAGGAATCTCATGGTATGAACGGAAGTTGCATACAACTCCTTCAAGTGAAAGATGATGGTTTGAGCATCCATATCTTCGTGAGCTTTCTGAAGTTCGTCCGACATAGAGCCAAGCATTATGCAAACTGCTCGCTCATCATCATCGATGTGTTTCTTCCAAGCATCAAATGCATTTTGGTCTGTATCTTCTGCGGGTTCATGGGGAAATGGTCTTTCAAGAACATAGAAAATCTTTTCTTGTCGTAAGATAATTTTAAGGTTTCTAAACCAGTCATTGTAGTTGTCCCCTTTGAGCTTATGCTCAAGGATGGAACGAAGTGATACTCTGTTTGCCATTTGAATGTTTGTGAAATATTTTAACCCACCTGTTAAGAGAGAATGTTAAAATTAGGAATATGTTTTCATTAATGTTTCATAATAACATGGGCTTTTAATATTATGAAGTTGCTTCCACTCAATTGTTTTAAAATTTTAAGCAAATCGCATCAACCCAATATGATGGATTTTTTGTGGGCAATGATCCCATTATCATCATTTCATAACTACGACTAGGGCCGGTCGTTATAAAATATATAATTAGGTAGGTTCCCAACCAATTTATATATAAATCACAATTCATTGATCATTGGGTTGGAAAATCATACATGCCATAGCTTATGCTAGTCCTTGTGGACACCCAATCTTTTCCACTAAGTTATAAGACCACGCCTAAGGGTCGCTACGTCTTATGACTCAGAAAAGTCAAATCATTGTCAATAGTACGATTTAGTGACAAATTGGTATTGGTCAGTCTGGTAAAGCCTAGTCCTGCCAATACGGTTTAAGCCCTTTGGGTCTATACTTTACAATGGGAGGCAAATTTTAGACTTAAATTATTATTGAGGA
Organism: Zanthoxylum bungeanum; assembly: GCA_019454045.1. Classification (NCBI taxonomy): domain Eukaryota; kingdom Viridiplantae; phylum Streptophyta; class Magnoliopsida; order Sapindales; family Rutaceae; genus Zanthoxylum; species Zanthoxylum bungeanum. The sequence continues at coordinate 13,539 of SKCR01053549.1, read as the reverse complement.
TTTTAGCAAGTTTAAGTGAATAACTGTCAAATGGATTCCTCCATTGAAAATTCCCCAGAGGGAGGGTGGAGCGAACTCTCTTAAATACCATTACCTCTTAGGCTCTTATTGCCTTGGTGATAGGAATGAACAATAGATCCTCCAAATTAGTCCAACACTTTAAATATGCTTTAAGGTAAGCTTTGAGTAAATGATTATTTAGATGTCTTCACAGCTTTTCCTTTTGGCTATAAAAAGGTAGTGAGTGAAGGAAGACACCAAATCATTATCTAACTCTAGTAATACCTTTGGTTAAATTAACTTTAGTTTGGAAAGTTTTATTAACGTCTTGATCCCACCCCACTTGTATATGTTATAATGCCTTTTATTATAAACAAGTTATTTATATTTATTAGCCTTAAAGGTAATAAATCTCTAAGTTCATCACGGAATAATTACTTAGCTAAGGGATAAGCAATACACTCTCTATTTCCTTAGAAAGTCTCTAGATGCTTGCACCCTAAAATAATCATGACAATTCTAATCATACATAGAATCATCAAGCATATGAGTTTTAATATGTTGGAGTTATTTTAGGTATTAAATAACTTTGATTAATATTTAATTATGATATTGCATTTTATTTTAATCAAATAAATTTACTATTCACGTTTTTTACATATGCGTGAATTTTAAATTCAATTTCACAATTCAAATCTTAACCAAATCATGCAAAACTTCTGCCTAAATGTAAGTTCGGGGTGTTAGCTTTGCAACGCGCTTTTACACACCCAATTTCGAGTTCAAATAAGAGAGAACTAACCAAAACAAAAAACGGCGCGATGATACCACTGTTGGGAAGCGGCCGCCGCGAGTGCACAGCGAAAAATTAAAAAAATTAAATTATGATGCCGCTATCCCTTTTCTCAATACCCATTTGTTTTTATTATTCTACAAGCCTAGGCATGTTACTATATATTCTAAGCATAAAAACTCATAAAACATGCAAATAACATAAACCTAAACATGCTTACTTGTTGGACAAAATGACCCATAGCGTCACTATTTGCACAGATCATTGTGTTGTTGTAGCAAATTAACTATGTGACAAGGAAATTGCACTCTCATCATTTGTGATTAGATCACCATAGATATATAAATGAAGAGAGGTCCCTATGATTAGTTCCTGGATTGAGATGATATGAGACAGTATCAGTCCACGAAGGATTAATCATTAAATATCCCTAGCCGTAGTATTATCGAGACTGGACATCGATAATGCGGAATAGGCTAGTATTGCACTTGTGCGCGTTGTGAGGGCACAACGGCATAGTTCTCATATATATAAGTATTGGATACTTGTGCAAGTGCGATAGGAGGTCGTGTTTCACCGATGGTACGGGAAACAGCTTCGCTCTGGATAGACCCCTCGGAATCCCATTGGTATTATGAATATGTGTCTATGGGAGGCCGAAATCAAGGTAGGTGTGTATAGTCTTAACCTGAGACTTACATCGCTAATACTTACGACAATCGATATACTTTAGTTGAGGTCGTCTAGGACTGTAACTGGTTCTGTGTACGCCAATGCCGGGTATATTGAGAATCGTAGTGTATTGGATGTGATGTCAAGACGGAAGTATCACTCCAGTCATAGTGGAGATGATGTCACGCAGGATACGGTATTAGTGCTCTTAAGAGATGCGCATCCAATCGTGATATTATGACCAGGTCATGAATATCCGATTATAGAGACTAGTTACCAGACATCCGATATGTGTTTCGGACGGGGCAGACACTTATCCAGCCCCAGCCCTAGCACGTGATTATCCGATACTGGGCCGATATGCACAATACATTACTATACTACGCTTGATACAGATCTTAATATTCTTAAATGGATATGTCCGGAGAATTGGGTAGACTTGGTGCTTTGCTAGGAGTCGACCTTGTCTCGTAAATCGGTAGAACGTAGTACTTGGTACGTACGTGATTCGGATACTCCGACGACCGTATTTACTGCCAGATTATCCGGGGATCTCATGGGTCGCTTCCCGATAATCCACCGATGACGCACAACTTGCACTCTTGAATAATCTGGGATTATATAGAAAAGAGAGAGAAAATTAATCTAGGATTAATAACAGAGATGTTTTATCCGGGATAAAATGTCGTCTAAAGAGAGGGAACGATTAATTCGGAATTAATCGATGTATTAATATATTCGATATATTAGACGAAATTAGATTTCGACGCGGAATTAAAATCAGATTTTAATTCGGGCAAACGAGTTCATTTAGAATTAATTCGTTAGCGAAGTAAATAATAATTTCGCCAGGCGCAATTATTTATTTAAATTCGATTGAATTAACGTCGCGACGTAAGCTCGGTATTTCGGAAATATCGAACCCGAACGCGTGAGTGCACTTGGGCCCACTTTCATTTGGAAACGTGTGGGGCCCACATGACACATGTCATTCTAATGCTTTGCATGTAGATTGTGTACATTGCACTCAATGTCATTGCATGGAGTTTGAGTGTTTGACACTCTAAGCCATTGCATGTTTTGTGTCATAATTTTATTATTAATTTAATAAAATTATGGCATAAATATAAATTGATTTTTGGTAAATCATTTTAAAAACTTAACACAATTTTATCTCTCTCAAATTCTCTCATCTCTCTCACGCCCAAGTGTGGCTATTCTTCACTGGTTTTGAACCAGTTTGGGCGTGAATAAGGGAAGCCAAGAGTGGGTTTTCATGGTGAAAATTCAAGTGCTAGCACACTTTCAAGTCTTGCGAAGGTGGTAGGGAGGTTCGACCATGAGGCGGGACTCATCCGATGGAGTTTGGAGCTTCGTTTTGAGACCCGAAACTGCAAAGACAGTGAGCATGGACTGCTGCAGTGGGCTTACAAAGGCAGTGCGTTTTTGGGCATGATTCGTCTTCAAATCGACATAACCGATCAATGTAAGTATTCCGCTATCTTCATTGGTGTATTCACGCATGTTTTCATGTCTTGTTTGATCTTGGGACTTAGAATAAACCAACATTACTATCATAAGAACTCTAATTAAAATAAAGAAAGAAAAAGACTTGAACCGAAGACTCCTCCAGTCCTCCCTCCAATCTACAAGCTTTTCTCGAACTCAGCAAGCTCTTCCACGTTGCAAAGAGCAACCCAAGTGTGTGGCCTCCAAAGATGCACACACCAAAGCCAAAACTCAATGGCAAGACTACACCTTGAGTGCACGGGTATTTTGCCTTGGTGCTAGCCTAGACGAATACCTCAAAACTTTTAACTCGAGGTTCCACTAGTCAATTAGACTTAAAGATCCTCAAAATCAGTGGCTTACTCTTAAACTTTAGAGTTGCTCACTTATATAAACCCAAGATATGAAAGGTTTGGTTGCAAAAATTTGTGAAGAATTGTTTGGGTTTATATAGGTGCTCCAAAGACAACAAAATTAATTAAGAATACGATGTGAGATGAATGCTAATTTAATCTTAGCCATTGGATCTTAATTTAGTGGTTTAATGAGATTATAAAACCCTAATAAGAGTTTGGGCGGAATTGGAATTCAAAACAAATAACAAATAAAAAAATTACTATTCACATTATTTATTTATTTATTATTTATTCCAATTCCCAAAGTGCCCCTATCATCATTCAGCCATCCTTAAGCCACTATGGAACCTCATAAATGATCTGTTCAATAATTAAACACATTTAACCATTTATGAACAATTCATACAACAATCATATATGCTGTTAAATTTGTACTGTGGACTTTTAACCAGTGATTTCGACTTTGTTGTGTGTGACCTTTTGGGTTCCCCTCAAGTTGGACATGAAATGAATCGTGATAATTTAGTCGAACATAAATTATCCTCTGATCAGATGGTCATTCGATTTCAATGACCAAGGTTGACATCAAGCAACATGGCAAGGCCCCCAAATGAGAAGGAAATATATATATACCCATTCTGTATGCGATTTACATATGATACGGTCCTTCGCCTCACTGTATCCTCATCGTTTGACCTAGCGTATGGAAAGTGTCTACCCATATAGTCAAAGGTATGATATTGATAGTGTCATGAATCGTGCTAACCCAAGAATCTCACATGATTCTTTCGCTGTGGCCACAGTCTCAAGCACTGATCACACATATCATCCGCGAACTGGAATACTACTCTTATAAGAAAATATTATCCGAGAGAGTGGCGATTCTCTGTTGTATCTTTACAAACTTCATGTGTTTCAACAAATGACCCAATCATACCCTTATGACCGGATCTATTGAACCGGGGAAGGAGAATGTCAAAGTTATTTGATCCACACATAAGATTGTAAAGACCTCAAGTCTAAGGACTAATCATAAAATCGATACATGAAAGTTCTCACAGACACATGGGATAAACACTACATGTGAAAACTTTCGGCGGTCAGTTCGATGGACACGAGAAACTCATGCATCCATGTGATACACCAAGTGGACGGATCTCTGCTAGTAGCCTATGAGATCAGCTACCCCACTTAAAGGTGGATCATATCATAATGCTATTGTTGGAGTTTCTATGGTCGAGAGGATCGATTATTAAGCATAAAACATACATGTGAATACATCAAAGAAGTTGCAGAATACTTACATCGAGCGGTTGAGCGATGCGGTGAAGAACAAAAATCTTTTTCTGCCCTTTGAGAAGCTCGGCAGTAAGCTGTTCCTTACTCCTCCATTTTCGGCTTTTGCATGATCCATCAAGCTCCAAGCTTTGTTTGGTCATTCCTAGCTCACAAGTGGGTTTCCCTATCACCTTTGTATGTCTCCATTGTGTGCTAGCACTTGGTAATTTTGCCACAAAATCACCATTTTCTTCTCTTTCATTCTCGGTCCAAACCAGAAAAATAGAAGAGGAAATGGCCTTGAGGCCGTGAGAGAGGGGGAGCATTTTTTGCTCCAAAACCGTGGAAAAAGAAGAGAGAGAGATGGATGTGTGTTTGGTATTTCATTTTGTATATCTAATACACATTATTCAATTTTCAAAAATCAAAATAATTGATTTACCAAATACAAAAAGTCAAGGCAATTAAAGGCGTTGCCAACAACTACCATCAATCAAATTGTCACATCACTCAAAGTGACATGTGATTTGACGCTTGATATGACTAATGATTTGACGCTTGATGTGACTTGCGGGCCGCACTCGAATTCGAAACGTGAATGCGCTCGCAAACACTCTCGGGCTCGGGTTCGCTAATTCCAAATTAATGAATTTTTTGTTGCGACGTAATTAAATGATTATGCCTAGCGAAATCACTATTCACGTCGCTAACGAATTAATTCTAAATTAACTCGTTCGTCCGAATTAAAATCTAATTTTAATTCCGCGTCGAAATCCAATTTCGTATAATATATCGAATATATTATTTTATCCATTAATTCCAAATTAATCGTTTTCTCTCTTTAAATGATATTTTATCCTAGATAAAATATCTCCACAATTAATCCCAGATTAATTTTCTCTCTCATCTAATTAATCCCAGATTAATTAAAGTGCGAGTCATACGTCATCGGTGAATCTTCGGGAAACGACCCATGAGATCCCCGGATATGTTGGCATTAAATTCGGTCGTCAGACTATCCGAACACGTAAGTACCTAGTACTACGTTTTTACCGATTTACAAGACAAGGTTGGTTTCTAGCAAAGCGCCATGCCTACCCAATTCTTCACAAATATCCTTACAGGAATAAGTGATCTATATCAGGCGTAGTATATGTAGTATTGCGTATTTCGATCCAGTATCGGATGATCACATGCAAGGCCTGGGGCTGGTACAGTGTCTGCCCCGTACGAAGCATATATCGGATCACTAGCAACTAGTCTCTTTATTATCAGATAATCATGACCAAGTCATATTATCCCGATGGTTGCAACCCTTAGAGAACCAGTTTTGTATCCCTGCACGATCATCATCTCCATATGACTGGAGTGATACTTCCGTCTTGACATCACACCCAACACACTACGATTCTCCATATACCTAGCAGAGGCGTACACAGAACCTGTTAAAGCCCTGGACGACCTAAAACCAAAGTATATTGATTGTCGCAAGTATTAGTGGTGCAAGTCTCAGGTTAAGACCAAATACACCTACCCTGATTTCGGACTTCCATAGACACATAGTCATACTACCAATGGAATTTCGAGGGGTCTATCCAGAGCGAAGCTGTTTCCCGAACCATCGGTAAACACAACCTCCTATTACACTTGCATGAGTATCATATACCTAAATATATGAGAACTATGATGTTATGCCCTCACAACGCGCACAAGTGTAATACTAGTCTTTTACGCATTATCGATGTCCAATCTCGATAATACTCTGACTAGGGATATTTAATGATTAATCCTTTGTGGATTGATATTGTCTCATATCATCTCAATCCAGGAACTAATCATAAGGACCTCCTATCATTTATACATCTTGGTGATCTAATCACAAATGATAAGAGAGCAATCTCCTTTGTCACATAGTTAATTTGTACAACATCACCATGATCTGTACAAATAGTGACGATATGGGTCATAACTGTCCAACAATCTCCTACTTGGCCTATAGCCAGTCACTCGAGTGTCCTACACCCGAACTATGAACGATTGGCTGAAATTACTAAGAAAAGACTTTCGTCAGCGGATTTACATGATTATCATCTGATGTGATTTATTCGATCATCACTTCGCCACGATGTATGATCCGAACGAATCAGATAAATAGTTGAAGTATGTATCTGGATAGTTGATGAGACCATTAATTCTTTAGCCTATGCTGAAGCCTAGCTTAGCTGCTAACAGAACTATATCTAATCTAATTAGATTTATTATCGACCCAAATGGCTTATATTGCTGCCTCAACCGCAGTAATAACCCGCATTTGTTGTTTATTCGGTAACAGTATCTTGCTTGGAAGATTTCCAGCTCACTGTACCGTTATTCAAATTGTATAGTACCTTTGTGCGACTTATAGTCATTATTATCGGTTAGGAAACTTACAGCAGTGAACCCAGTCACTTCTGTTGGTTTATTCTAAGGTCCCAAGATCAAATCAAGACATGAAAACATGCGTGAATACACCAACGAAGATAGCGGAATACTTACATTGATCGGTTATGTCGATTTGGAGACGAATGAAGGCCAAAAACGCACTGCCCTTCATGCCAAACTGCAACAGTCCACTGTCCCTGCAAAACAGAATTTCGGGTCTCAAAACGAAGCTCCAAACTCCGTCGGATGAGTCCCGCCTCATGGGTGAACTGTTGGAGTTTAATCAAGTCCACAAGATCACAAACATGCATAAAAAAACCACATATGAACACATCAAAGGAGGTGGCGGAATCAACTCACATTGAATTCGGTTTTGATGGATGAAGAACAAGATGCGTTTTTGAGCTCCCTCCAAGCTCGGCAATGGCATCCTTGACAGTGGGGCTGCTCGGTTCTGGACTTCTTTGCATCTCCAACATTCGGCCATGAGTAGATCCATTGAAGCTCAAAGCTTCAAGCTTCCATGCTCACAAACTCACTTCCCTATCACCTTTGTATCACTCCTAGAGTGTGCTAGCACTAATCATCTTCATCTTGCTTCTCAAATTTTCGGTGAAAAACAGAAGAAGAGAAGAAGAATCGGCAGTGAGCCGAGAAGAAGAAGAGAAGAAAAATGGGAGGGAAAGAGAAAGGACCGTATGTCCTTTGCATGTGTGAGAGAGAGTGATTTTGCTCCATTTAGTCTAAAACGTGAAGACCAAAAAGAAGTGCAGAGTGTCACGTGAATGTGGTCCTATATTAGGCCAAAAACGTGAATGAGCAATACCAATGAGTCACGTGAATGGCAAAAGTTTTTGCCAAAACCGTGAACCACACAAAGTCCAAGAGAGAGAAAATGATTTATATATACTTATATCTTATTCCATTTACCAAGTAAATGAATAAAATATATATATACACAAGTCCCTATATTCACATCATGTCACTTTAATAAAGTGACAACATGTCATATCACATCACTCAAAGTGACAATTGATTTGACGCATGATGTGACAAACGATTTGATGCTTGATGTGACTTGCATGCCGCGTTCGAATTCGAAATGCGAACGCGCTCGCAATCACTCTCGGGCTCGGGTTCGCTAATTCCAAATTAACGAATTTTCCGTCGCGTCGTAATTAAATGATTACGCCTAGCGAATTCACTATTCACGTCGCTAAAGAATTTATTCTAAATTAATTCGTTCGCCCGAATTAAAATCTAATTTTAATTCCGCGTCGAAATCCAATTTCGATTAATATATCGAATATATTAATTTTATCGATTAATTCCAAATTAATCGTTCTTCTCTTTAATTAATATTTTATCCCAGATAAAATATCTCCGCAATTAATCCCAGATTAATTTTCTCTCTCATCGAATTAATCCCAGATTAATTCTATCTCTCCGAATTAATCCCAGATTAATTCTATCTCTCTCTTCTAATTAATCCCAGATTAATCAAAGTGCGAGTAATACGTCATCGGTGAATCTTCGGGAACCGACCCATGAGATCTCGGATATGTTGGCAGTAAATACGGTCGTCGGACTATCCGAACACGTAAGTACCTCGTACTACGTTTATACCGATTTACAAGACAAGGTTGGCTTCTAGCAAAGCGCCATGCCTGCCCAATTCTCCAGAAATATTCTTACAGGAATATATAGATCTGTATCAAGCGTATAGAATACCGTAGTATTGTGTATATCGGCCCAGTATCGGATAATCACGTGCTAGGGCTGGGGCTGGATAAGTGTCTGCCCCGTCCGAAACACATGTCGGATGTCTGGTAACATAGTCTCTATAATCGGATATACATGACCTGGTCACAATATCCCGATTGGTTGCGCAACACTCAAGAGCACTAGTACCATATCCTGCGTGACATCTACTCCAATATGACTGAAGTGACACTTCCGTCTCGACATCACACCCAATACACTACGACTCCCTGATAAACCCAGAAGCGGTGTACCCAGAACCGGTTAAAGCCCTGTACCACCAAGACCAGAGTTTACCGATTATCGCAAGTATTAGCGATGCAAGTCTCAGGTTAAGACTATACACACCTACCTCGATTCGGCCTCCCATAGACACATAGTCATAATACCAATGGGATTCCGAGGGGTCTATCCAGAGCGAAGCTGTTTCCCGTACCATCGGTGAAACACGACCTCCTATTGCACTTGCATAAGTATCCAATACTTATATATATGAGAACTATGCCGTTGTGCCCTCACAACGCGCACAAGTGCAATACTAGCCTATTCCGCATTATCGATGTCCAGTCTCGATAATACTTCGGCTAGGGATATTTAATGATTAATCCTTCGGGGATTGATACTGTCTCATATCATCTCAATCCAGGAACTAATCATATGGACCTCTCTTCATTTATACATCTATGGTGATCTAATCACAAATGATGAGAGTGCAATTTCCTTGTCACATAGTTAATTTGTACAACAACACCATGATCTGTACAAATAGTGACGCTATGGGTCATATTATCCAACATGAACCTCCCTACCACCTTCGCAAGACTCGTAGTGTGCTAGCACTTGCGGTTTTCACCATGAAAACCCAACCCTTGCTTCCCTTTTGTGTCACGTTTTCTGGTTCAAAACCAGTCCCTATTTCAAGCTTTGGGCGTGAGAGAAGAGAGAAAATGAGAGAGAAGTTTTGTGTTTTGTGTTAAGTTAAAAATGATTTACCAAAAATCAATTTATATTTATGCCATAATATTCATTAAATTAATAATAAATTTATGACAAACAAATCATGCAATGGCTTAGAGTGTCAAACACTCAATTTCCATGCAATGACATTGAGTGCAATGTACACTATCTACATGCAATGCATTAGAATTAAATAATGCATAATATGACATGTGTCATGTGGGCCCCACACGTTTCCAAATGAAAGTGGGCCCACGTGCACTCACGCGTTCGGGTTCGATATTTCCGAAATACCGAGCTTACGTCGTGACGTTAATTAAATCGAATTTTAAATAAATAATTACGCCTAGCGAAATTATTATTTACGTCGCTAATGAATTAATTCTAAATTAACTCGTTTGCCCGAATTAAAATCTAATTTTAATTCCGCGTCGAAATCTAATTTAGTTTAATATATCGAATATATTAATTTACCGATTAATTCCAAATTAATCGTTATCTCTCTCTAGACGATATTTTATCTTAGATAAAATATCTCCGTAATTAATCCTAGATTAATTTTCTCTCTCTTCTGTATAATCCCAGATTATTCAAGAGTGCGAGTTGTGCGTCATCGGTGGATTATCGGGAAGCGACCCATGAGATCCCCGGATAATCTGGCAGTAAATACGGTCGTCGGAGTATCCGAATCACGTACGTACCAAGTACTACGTTCTACCGATTTACAAGACAAGGTCGACTCCTAGCAAAGCACCAAGTCTACCTAATTCTCCGGACATATTCATTAAAGATATTAAGATCTGTATCAAGCGTAGTATACTAATGTATTGTGCATATCGGCCCAGTATCGGATAATCACGTGCTAGGGATGGGGCTGGATAAGTGTCTGCCCCGTCCGAAACACATATCGGATGTCTGGTAACTAGTCTCTATAATCGGATATTCATGACCTGGTCATAATATCACGATTGGATGCGCATCACTGAAGAGCACTAATACCATATCCTGCGTGACATCATCTCCATTATGACTGGAGTGACACTTTCGTCTTGACATCACATCCAATACACTACGATTCTCTGATAAACCCAGAAGTGGTGTACACAGAACCAGTTAAGATCCCCCACCACCAAAACCAAAGTTTACCGATTGTCGTAAGTATTAGCGATGTAAGTCTCAGGTTAAGACTATACACACCTACCTTGATTTCGGCCTCCCATAGACACCTAGTCATAATACCAATGGGATTCCGAAGGGTCTATCCAGAGCGAAGCTGTTTCCCGTACCATCGGTGAAACACTACCTCCTATCGCACTTGCACAAGTATCCAATACTTATATATAGAGAACTATGCCGTTGTGCCCTCACAACGCGCACAAGTGCAATACTAGCCTATTCCGCATTATCGATGTCCAGTCTCGATAATACTACGGCTAGGGATATTTAATGATTAATCCTTCGTGGACTGATACTGTCTCATATCATCTCAATCCAGGAACTAATCATAGGGACCTCTCTTCATTTATAATATCTATGGTGATCTAATCACAAATGATGAGAGTGCAATTTCCTTATTACATAGTTAATTTGCTACAACAACACAATGATCTGTGCAAATAGTGACGCTATGGGTCATATTATCCAACAATCTCCCACTTGGCACATAGCCAGTCACTCGAGTGTCTAACACCCGAACTATGTACAATTCGCTCAAATTGCTGAGGAAAGGTTTTCGTCAGCAGATTTGCTAATTATCGTCTGACGCGATTTACACGATCATCACATCGCCACGATGTATGATCCGAACGAATCAGATTATATAGAAGTATATATCTGGATCGTCGATGAGACCTTTAATTCCTTAGCTTGTGCTGACGCCTAGCTCAGCTGCTAACAGAACTATATCTAATCTAATTAGATTCACTTTCGACCCAAAAGACTTCTATTGCTGCCTCAGCTGCAGCAATAATCCGCAATCGTTGTTTATCGGCAACAGTTATCTTGCTAGGAAGATTTCCAGCTCACTGTCCCTGTTATTCAAACTTTATAGTACCGTAGTATTTTAATTGTTTGGAAACTTGCAGTAGTTATCCCAGTCACTTCAAGTTCTCCATCTCCATAGTTTAAGACAACATCTTTAGTTCTCTCAGATACTAACAGATGTTCTTAATCTTCAATCCAGTGACTATCCCTTGGATTGACCCGATTGTGACTCCATATGCTCAAAGCGTATGAGACACCAATACAAGTACATTTTAAATGTACAATTTCTCAGAGAGTTTTACCAACTCTAAATCTAGCCCAGTAGATCTTTATTCCTTGAATAAAGGTTGTTACTCCCCAGAATTCTACGGAGAATTTCTTATGAAGAATATCTATGAAAGCCAAGCTTTCACCAATTGCTTTATGGGAATTTCACTGTCAGTGCGTTCTCCCACTAACCTCCTTATATACACAAGAATTATTTCGTTTTGAGTTAAATCATAAACCATTATGATTATTTCAAAACGTCAGTTCCAAGAACCTTATGCTTGCTTCAATCCAAACATGGATTGAATAATCCGCAAACCTTGTTTGTCGGTTATACAAAATCGTCAGAATGTTATAAACATTCTCCAAAAGGTTTCCTTTTCAGGAAAGCGATTTTGATCTATAACTGGCAAATTTCATAAATGAAATACGCAGTTATCAACAAGCATTTTCAAAATGGATTTACCATGGCAACAGGTAAAAGGTTGAACCGTTATTAACACAATGTTGATAACGATACCTTTTTCGTCAAAAGCCTAGCTTTGTACGTTGGTTTGTTGCCTTCCATGTATGTCTTCCTTGAAGACGTTTAATGTACCATAGGCACAATGCCTTATGGTACAACAACTAATATTCAAAATAGTTGTTATACATGGAATCCATTTTGGATTCATGGCACTTTGCCATGACAGAGAGTCGATACCTTGTATCAATTCCTCAAAACGTAGTCGGTGGATATACCTTCATAAGATTGACATCTTAATGAGGTTAGATCAGAAACCCATACCCTAGGTTGTTTTCTGACTCTATCCGATCTACCCGATTTCTTGTGTATTTGAAGATTAATGGTACAGATTCATCATAGATGAATTGTTTGTGTTCCATTAAGGACTCGTGTTATGAATAGTATTACTCCGATTTTCATTGAGTATCACTATCCTCCCACTGACCACTGCATATCGGTATTCCTCTCAGGAAAACCGCATGGTGAGCAACAATCACATTGTTCTCATGTGGGATTTATAAGTACTATACTTATGGTTTCCCTTAGGATAACCTATATTGGCACTAATCCAATTTGGGTTCTTAGTTTGGTATCATCCAAACTTATGCCTGGCATACCCAAATTATCAGGAATAAGAAACCTCGTTTCTTTCCTGTTCATATCCTATATGATATCTGTCAAACAGATTTACATGGAACCTTATTCCAAATAAGTTTTGCACTGTTAATACATATCCTGTTGAAGAAAACAGTAGCTCAGAGCGACTCGCGGAAAAACCTAATCATGTCCAAAAAAACTTGGTTTTTAGTTCTGACACATCATCAATGACGTGTCTCGGGAGGAGTCCTCATATGAAAGACTACCGTACTCTTTCATGTACATATGAAACTTACTGCTTAAGTATTTACCAATACGGTCTTACCGTAGCGGCATAATACTACAGCCGATCTGTTTGTATAGTTCGTGTCGAAACTCAAAGTTTCGTATTTGTGTTCTTCAAAAGAAACACATAACCATAACGTGATGCCACATCCGTT
>SKCR01053548.1:0-30199 GCA_019454045.1 Zanthoxylum bungeanum | reverse complement strand
ATTTCTTCACCTATTTTTTAGTTGTTTTTTAATTTTTAGCACGCGTGACAATTGATGATTAACTTGTTGCACGGGTGACGTGGTACCACTGTTGCATAGAAGAATTTCCCCACATACAGGCCGCTATCTATTTTTATTTTTTTTATAACGAAAAAATAGTATTAACCTATCTGTGTATAAATTAATTCTGATACCATATAAAAATTAAATGCCTAACCATTATATTCAAAAGCTAACTTAAAATTTTAAAATTAAGAAAATTTTATATACTTAGCACATGATTTAATGTCTCGTACTGAGATATTTCCTTATCAGACATTGTTATTATTTAATTTATATATTTACCCTAATTAATTTTCTTAAGAAATTAAAAAATAATGATACAAGAAACCTGATCACCTATCTACCAGTCTTGAAAATTATGACAAATTTTTTTTGCGTGTACTCTACCTCTTAATTGCTCTATTTCCCTCGCTAGCTTGCTACTGCTGTTATATGAATGACATTTGCTTTTGCTTATATTAAAGCCTTGTTGTTTTTGGGTTTCCTTAACATCACTTCTTGAAACCTACCAAATATTAATTATTGATCTCTCTCTATCTCTCTTTTAGTTTCTTCTTTCCAAAATTTCAATGGATCAAATCGGGAGTGCACTTCAGTTTCTTGATAACAAGACCATTCTTGTCACTGGGGCAACCGGGTTTCTAGCAAAGAGTATAAATATTTTCTCTCTTCTTTTATTTCTCTATTTTTTCGAGAGTAATATATAAAGCTCTTAAAAGGCTTTCTTTTCTTTTTCTTGATTGTATGCAGTTTTTGTGGAGAAAATTTTGAGGGTTCAGCCAAATGTGAAGAAGCTTTATCTTCTTCTTAGAGCTGCAGATGCTAAGTCAGCCACTGTTCGTTTCCATAACGAGGTATATTACCGACAGAAATATACACAATGTTGATTCCTTGCAATTTTTTTTTTATTATTTTATTATTTACAAATATGTAATACATACATTGATATACAAATATTCATGTGTGTGATTACAGATCATAGGGAAGGACTTGTTTAGGGTTCTAAAAGAAAAAAATGGTACACATATAAGTACCCTTATATCAGAGAAGATCACTCTAGTTCCCGGTGACATCTCTCTTGAGGATTTGGGAATTAAAGATTCTAATTTAAGAGAAGAGATGTGGAACGAATTAGACGCTGTGATCAATTTAGCTGCCACAACCAACTTTGATGAGAGGTATGTATATACATGGCAAAACACACTGTACTAAAGTGAGTTTTTTTTTTTTTTTTTTTTTAAAATTTTTTTTACTCATTTTAATATGGTGATTCCTTCATTAATTCAATGCAAAAATTAAACAAGAAGTCACTATAATTCATTTATTTTTGGTCCAGATATGATGTTGCACTTGATCTCAACACATTCGGAGCTAAGCATGTTTTGAACTTTTCAAAGAAATGTGCTAAGCTAAAGGTTCTTGTCCATGTATCCACTGGTAATTAACATGACAAGTCCCTACCAAAATTCAATATTTGGAGGTCAATTAAATTTCTTTATGAAGATCTTTATTTGTTTTGTTTATTTATTGGCAGCTTATGTATGGGGGGAAAGATCAGGACTCTTATATGAAAGCTCATTTAAGATGGGGGAGACACTTAATGGGGCATCAGGATTGGACATTGATGTGGAGAGGAAAGTGGTGGAGCAAGAATTGAATGAACTTCATGCTGAGGGAGCAACTGAAGAAGCAATTACACTTGCTATGAAAGATTTGGGCATCAAAAGGTTTGTGATTCAACATCATATACTTCAAAACCTTATTTTTAAAAAATAAAAAAAAAAAATTGAGATCTTTTATAATTTCATACTGAATAATAATATGCTAGTCACACTCCCTCAAAATGGGTTGTTTGTCTTTTTATGTCTAAATTCTAAAATAATAAGATGTTTTTAATGATTCAGAATAGCATTATTGTTACATACTAGCTATATATAGCCACAAGTTCTGGTTTACAAAAGTTTCCAATTAGTTGGGGGTGTAAATGAATTTCAGAATGATCCTAAAAAGTCCAACCGAGTTTACTCAACACAACCCTACATATTCAGCTTCATATCTGAAATTAAGTAACCACATTTAATTTACTTTTTTTTTTTGCCTGGTCAAAACAAGAAGGGGACGAAAACTTAACATGAATTTAGATACAATGATTTGAAAATTAAAAATTATAAAATGGTTTAGATATAATCTCGTGTGTATATATATATATATATATATATTCAAAAACTAGTTAAACATTACCCTTTTTGAGAAATATGGAACAACACCCTTTTAACAAGATTTTACCTAAGCTTTTTTTTTGTTCTCCTTTAAGTTTCTTAATTAATTAGAATATCTTATTGTTAAAAAATAGAGTTAAAACAAGAAGGGGAAGAAAACTTTCTTAAAATTTTATAAAATGTTTTGATAATTAAAAATTATAAAATGGTTTAGATACAATCTCACTAAAAAAAAAAGGAGGTTAAACATTACCCTTTTTGAGAAATATAGAACAACACGCTTTAACAAGATTTTACCTAAGCTTTTTTTTGCCCCATCCTTTAAGTTTCTTCATTAATTAGGATATCTAATTGTTGAAAAATAGAGTTAAATTATATTATCTAGTTAGCTTGTGTTAAAAAAATATATTTTGTTTTATTAGAGAAACCACTTCACTTTAAAAAAAAAAAGAAACAAAACAAAAAAACAAAAAAAAAAACGTAACATCTACATTAAACGTTAAAGTTTCGTCTCAATGTGACATTGTATATAAAATAGAATAGTACTTGAAGGGATTTAGATATATAAGTGACCTCAATTTTAGCACCATATTAAATAAACTACACAACCCAGCCATACTATTTTTGCAGACCACATAAATCCTTCAGGTGGGTGCTCTTTACTTCCTCTGAATTTTTCATACGATATATCAAACTAACAAGTTAAAGAAAGCACGCAGTTATTTTTATATATATATATATGTGGTTAAGAGTCAACTGCGTTGTCGCTGGCTAGTACATGGACTCACTTTTGCGAATTGGCTTGATAAATAATTAATTCAATGTGGCAACTCTCACAATTTTACTTATCAATTAAAAGAAACAAACAATTTCAATGTGGTAATTTATGGTGTTTCCAAGTCCATTAAATGCAATTGTATAATTTCGTAACAGCTACTTGTAACTTGTCTACATCAATCATAATTTATTATTTTACGTTTATTATTTTATAAGTTAGTGTATAAAAATAATATCATATTTATAAATTTACGTTTATTATGACACCGTTTGGTGTACCGTTTTATGAGTTTATAAGCTAGCTAATAAACTAGCATTCAAAAACTATATTAAACACATGGTAAACGCTAATCTTTACACTAACTTATAAAATCTTCAAACTAGTGTTTATATATTATTAGATGATTATAATGAGACAAATAAATATTTTAATAAACTTTAATTAATAATTCTTCAGAGTTTTGCTCATTTATAACTGAATTACGGTGATATCAACTGTCACAACCTATCTCTGAATGTTATTTGTTTTTAAGGTCTCTTGCATTTATGAAAATTAATGTCGAATTAAAGAGAAAAGGACACATCATTATATATTCTACTTTAGGTAATTGTTTAATTATTTTTGAGAAATTATCGGACTGATCTTAAATGAAAATTCAAAAAACACCTTATTTTTTAAATTTATCAGCTAACTACTTTAAGTTTTTTAAAATGATTTTTTTCACGTAAAAATTAATAATTGTGAACATTTTACCCTCAAAAATCAGTTTTGAAAAGATTATTTTACACCCAAAAAATATTAATTTGTATTTTGCATCCAAAAATTAGTTGTGAAAATAATATTTTACTCCCCAAAAATAGCAATTTTGTTAAAAATGTCTATTTTTTAAAAAGATTGGGTGGACTAATAATAAATTTAAAACATGACGTGTTTTTTTAAACTTTAACTAAAAATTAGGTAGATCGTGGATAATTTCCATTATATTTGAGTGAGGCTAGTTTTAATGTTAAGAATAACTTTAAATTATTATTAATTTTTTTTTTGTTTATTTTTAAGAACATAAATATATATAATAATATATCCTTTTTATCTTCATCTATTTATAAATATTTCCAAGGATAATTTTGATTATAATAGTCGAAATTTGGAAAAATTATTCCAGGGCAAAAATCTATGGATGGCCAAACACATACGTATTCACAAAGGCAATGGGAGAGATGCTTATGGGACATTTGAAAGAAAATATGTCAGTGGTTATTTTACGCCCAACCATCATAACAAGTACTTACAGAGAACCATTTCGCGGTTGGGCTGAAGGTATCAGGTAAGAATATATAAAATTAGCAGTAATTAATTTAATTTGTTAGGATTTCTCAACTTATATATCTTTTAATTTCTTTTCTTTTTTTTCTGCAGAACCATTGATAGTTTAGCTGTTGGCTATGGTAAAGGAAGATTAACTTGCTTCCTTGGAGACGTTAAGGGTATTGTTGATGTGGTGAGTATAAGTTAATTATTTCTTTAATTTACTTAATTCGGTATCTTTAATTATATATATATAATATAAAATTGATCGAGATTGAGGCATTGAGCTATGTTGATGACTTCATGATCACTGGCAGGGATTGAGCTATGTTGAGACCTGTAGTACGTGGCCTTGAAGCCCAAGTAGAAAAACAAGACCTTATAAATTTTATAATTTCTCATGTTCATAAAGCATGGTTTTAGAAAGTTGGGAATTTTTGCGCTTAAAAATTACATTGTAATTATGCTAATGCATGTAATATTCTGTCAAAGAAAAAAAAGATAAAAATTTAAAGGATTGAATTATGCAGATACCAGCAGATATGGTGGTGAATTCTATCATTGTGGCAATGGTGGCTCATGGAAAGCAACCTTATGATGTCAATATTTATCAAGTGGGATCATCTTCAAGACGCCCTTTGACATACTCTAATATTCAGGATTACGGCTACCGTTACTTCACCAAAAAGCCATGGATTAACAAGGATGGGAAGCCTGTTAAAGTCGGCAAACTTACTGTGTTTCACAACATGGCTGGCTTTCACAGATATATGACCATCCGTTACATTCTACCTCTAAAGGTTAAGTTTTCTAAACCTTACCTTATCCCACAAGATAAAACTATTTCAATTTCTTAGCTCACTATTGGCCATCTCGTCTTTTGTCCATCTACAAGCTTTGGTGTTCACTTGAGCAAGGGTGTCCTTTAATTTTATAGATTTTGGACGAGTTTTTAAATATATGATTCCTTGTCGATAAAAGAGAGATTTTTTTTTAATTTATTTATTATAATGAATATTAACTTTTATTAAATTTGTGGATTTTAAGTTTGTTTTAAATTTAGAAGCCCAATCAACAGTCGATGGAAGTTTCTCTCCAGGGCCACCCTTACCCTTCTGTGAGGAAACCTAATAAGGATTCTTTCTGAAATACAGGGACTAGAGTTGGCAAATGCAGCATTATGCCAGTACTTCCAGGGCACGTGTAACGATCTGAATAGGAAGATCAATTTCGTGCTGCGATTAGTAGAACTTTACAGACCATACTTATTCTTCGGTGGCATGTACGTATTGCTTAATTAATTAATTTCTTCATTATATCAATTTGATGAACATATGTTTTTTATTTTATGGGATAAAAACAACTAATTAAGCTTCTTGTTTCTTAAATACAGCTTTGATGATACAAATACAGAGAAATTGCGAATGGTAGCTCGAGATAACGGCGTAGAAACTGATACATTTTACTTTGATCCGAAGTGCATTGATTGGGATGATTACTTCTTGAACACTCACATTCCCGGCGTTGTGAAATATGTTTTCAAATGAAAACAGCAAATTTGTTTACTAAAAATATTTTCTACTGGCACTCTTAAATATGATAAGAATTTGTATTGCTAGAGTAATTTATTGTCATGATTTATTATTTAAGGCAGTATGATTATAACTACTGCCAACATGTTGTTAAATTCTTAAATATTAATAGTGTTTTTCTAATGTTTGTTTTCGCATTATGGTAAAAGATTATTGTTGGGACAAATATGTTAAAGTTTATTATGTCGATTTAAAAGCAAAAGTGTATCTAATCCAAATTTTTTTTTTTTTTTTTCATTTATAATCATGAAAATCTTTTGTTGACACGTGCGTAGATGTATACGTAAGTGTGATCTATTGATGTGAAATTACAAGGCGTAAGGATAAATTATAAAGGGTAATGATAACCAGTGTCCTTAAGAATTCATTTTATGAAAGTTTTGACATTAGGAAAAAAAATTATCAAAATATTAACTCATCAAAATTTTCCTAAAATAGATTTTTATCGACATTTATTTTTATTCAGCTGTGTGTTGTTTTCATTAACAACCTAGCTAGATAGTAACAATGCCAACTACACTTTATATTTGCTTCATTATTCTTTAGAGATGATGTCTTCAGGAAATAATATAAATACTGGATTCAGATGTAGATGGGTAAATCTTTTTTTAGTTCATAGTGTGTGAGTAATTACCTAACTAGCTCTTGTATATTTTTAAAAATTACTCAGAAAAATCCAAAATGTAGGCTTTCATACTTTGCATCAATCATGTATCAGTTCCAATGATAAGGATGTGGTCTACATATAAAACTAGGAAAATTATCATGATCCCACTCACTTTCTTATAAACACATGGTTCTTTATTGTTCTTGGTGAATTCAGATAATCCAATTATCTCATCAAAACGAATATTCCAGCTTAGGGATGTCTGTTTAAGTCCATAAACTTCTGGAGCTTACAAACCTAGTTTGAAGTTTCACTGGATACGAAACTCATCTGGTTGTTCCATATAGATATCATCCTAGAGGAATCCATTTAGGAAAGCGGTTTTCACATCCATCTGTCATATCTCACAGTTATGATATGTAGCAAAGGCTAAAAGAATCATAATGGATTTTAGCATGGCTACTGGTGAAAAAAAAGTTTCCTCATAGTCAATCCTAGGATATTGAGTGTAACATTTCGCTACCAGTCGGACCTTAAAAGTTTTCACCTTTCTATCGGGCCCTCGCTTCCTATTATAAACCCATTTACAACCAATAGGTTTAATTCCCTCAGGAAGTTCAACTAAGTCCTAGACTTGATTGTCATGCATAGAATCCATTTCAGATTTCATGACTTCCTGCCATTTTCCCCAATCGATATCCAATATCGCTTCCTTATACGTAGTCGGATCTGTTTCCTTCAAGAGGAGAACATAAAGGCTCGCATCATATGTTAAAAATAATATATCAAGAGGCTTTGATATTCTATTCGACTTACGTAGAACTTGTATTGTAGATCCTTCTCATAATTGGATCTATGGTTCCATCTCAGGTTCCTTAATGTTGGGATCAAACTTATCAAGTTCAATATCTCTACAATTCCCACTTTCTCTCAAAAATTTATTTTCAAGAAAAGTGGAAAAATGAACAACAAATACATTTCGTTGCTCAGAATCTTAGAATTGATATCCCATGGAATTTTCAGGATATCCAACGAACCTTTCTCAATATCCTCTGGATGCTAGTTTTCCCGTTGCGCAACTATAACGTATGCAGAACAACCCCAAATCTGTAAGTATATAAGACTTGAATTTATACCGAACCATATCTGATAGGGGGTCGTAGAAACAGCTTTCGATGGAACCCTATTCAATATGTGGGCAACAATTAGTAAAACATGACTTTAAAGGTAATATGAAAGATCTGTATAGCTCACATAGATCGCACCATATCCAATAAAGTACGACTTCTCCGTTCAGACAAATCATTGTGTTAATGAGATCCTTGTGTGTTATATCGAGCGAGAATTTCAATTCTCCATTAAATAACTTATTAATTTATTGCTCATAAATTCATCACTTTGATCTAATCCAAGGCACTTGATGAATTTACTGGTTTATTTTATTATTTCATTTTATAATATCTTGAACTTGTCAAATGTTTCCGATTTATAGACTTGTCATTCGTGAAAGTCATGAAGTATGTAGAAACAACATGAGCGACATAATTTAATGGACCACACACATCACTGTGTATTAGTTCCAATAAATTTTCACGGTGTCCAACACCAAGAAATATGGCCTATGTCATTTTCCTTAGGAAATATGACTCATAAATCGGATAAGGATCTACTGTAATATTTTCAATCAAACCATCATTTACCAATTTATAGACGTCTAACACCTATGTGGCCCAATTTGATATGCCTTAATTCAGATCTATTACTTGTATTTTCCTCTACATTAAAGACATCTCTATATGTTTCCAAAACATAGTGATCGTTAGATAAAGAACTTTTTCTTTATCATATAAACATAAAACACCATCTTTAAAGTTTATTTTATATTCTTCTTATCTAATATCAGTTAAGATATTATTTATCTGATAAAAGGGGGCATATAAAAACAGTCATGTAAATCTAATTTACATTCATTAGGGAATCTAAAACATCTGTTCCTATGGCTCTGACATCCAATGTATCGCCATTGCCAACTCTAAGCTGGATCTCTCTTATATTTAGCCTTCTATTAACTTTTATAGAGTTACAAATATGAGTAGGGCTACCGGTGTCTAACACCAACCACTATTTGCATCTAAGGCTGATGAGATGTCAATAATAGGAAAAATACAAAGCGTACTTAGGGTTTCTGCTTTTCCTTTCAGTTATGGACAATCTTTCTACAAGTGTCCATACTTCTTACAGTATAGACATGCATACGAGCTGCGAGCGGTCTTGCAGTTTGTTTCTTGAAATCTTTCTTCTTATATCCCATTGTAATCTTCTTAGACTTCCTAGAAATCTTTGAAGAGCTTGCTCCACCAAGGAGGTACAAAGTGGGATTCCCTTTCTTCAAATGATGTTATATCTGGGGTAACATATTATGAAGTTCTTCATATGTGGCTTGCATCAAATGCATCACAAAGCTAACATATGTACCGGGTAAAGAAGACAAGATAAGATATTAGCCTAGCTAATCATCTATCTAAATGTCATGTCATTCCATATATCAGATCTGGTCAATCATGTTCCAAGCATGAATGCTAACCACTCATTTATCCTTGACCGTAGCATGGAAAAATTTCTTAGAACTCTAACATATCTTAATTTCTTGATTTGCTTTGAACAACTCCTTGAGTGCTCTTGTAATGCTCCAAGTATTTGGTACATCTACGTACAATCTAAGCAAATTAGAAATAAATTCGACAGACATTGGATTGAGCTTAGCATACCTCAATCTTTCTGATTCCAAGTCAAGGCGGATGTTCATCTCATACTCTAAGTAGTTCAAGACTCTTTATCCAAAAGTTGAGCTAATGGATTTGCAGCAGCCTTCTACAAGACAACATTTAAATACTAGCAGTATTTGTTTCATTTTAATATAAAAATACTAATTGATTATGGAATTTTAAATCTATTAGTGCCCTCCCACTACTTTACGTAATTCTGTAATCTCCCTTAACGGAAAAATAGAAATTTGACTATCGAAATTTTATAGTGGGAAGTAGATCCCATGATATTTACTCCAGCCTCACACTATCGACGGTCTTGGCCTTAATAATTTCATTAGGTAGATCTCCAAGGTCAATCACATTCATGTGACTCATAGTTTGGTTCTGAACAGTTTCTTATCCTCACACTATCGACGATCTTGGATTAAGACGTATTCCAGGTGTATACTTGTCAATGTGCACTAATGAGCTTCGTATGTACACCCTCACAATAATGATGGTATTGGGAGACTGCGTTAACTCATCACGCTACATCTAATATTTTACCGGAGTGACCTAAGTTCCGAGCACTTATACCCTCAAAATAATGGCGGTCTTGGATATAAGTAGTAAGAACTCATTCATCTCCGTATTTACAAGACGGACCATCTAATAATGCTCCAACATTATTAATACCTTATTACTTAATTAAAGTAATCACCTAATCATGGGAGATTTATGACAATCAAGTTATTAACATGCTTGAGTCAAAATTAAAATTTTAATTCAAAACATGCAATGCATATCCAATATGACTTATGCATAATTAAATTAAAATACAGAGGCGTAGATTCAAATACATGTCTAACATACAACATGTGTGGTGTGGTTAAGCCGTGCTCTGATACCATTCTGTTGGGGCAGATGTGGAACTCATAGGGTCAGATCGGTACCCCACACAGCGAAAATGGGTCTAACCCGTGGATATCAAGTATGGGTGTAATTTTAAATTATTTAATGAAATACTATATTTTATTACGAGTGTATAGGAAAACACTGGGACTGAATCGGAGTCTGGAAGCTCAAGAACGAGGTGTAATTTTAAATTATTTAATGAAATACTATATTTTATTACGAGTGTATAGGAAAACACTAGGACTGAATCGGAGTCTGGAAGCTCAAGAACGAGCGAAAATAAATTACAGCACGCGTGCACTTATTAAGTGTACGTGAACAGTGCACGTGCGCACTATGTGCGTGAACAGGGCGCGCACTGCTAATGTTTGAACTGATTTTGCTTTTTTTTTTTATTATTATTTTTCCTCAAGTATCAGCTCTTATTCCAGAGAGCTGGAATGAGAGCTCATATTTGGGTTCTTAACCCATAAACTTTTAATCTCTCATAAACACTTTCAAAACACCCAAAATTAATTTTTAACATCAAAACCAACATCAACACATATTATAAGATAAAAATCAAGTTTTTCAAAATATCAAATATTTTTACAAAAACATAAATTTATTCTAAATACGCATTTGCGTAAATTTTGAATCTAATACATAAACCAAATTAGAATCCCAATAAGAAATGTCTCGTGAACAATTCTAGGTCACCCAAAGGTGGTCAAGTGATTCTAGAATGGTAGCCATAACTCTAAGCTTTAATCTAGAGTTCCAAACTCTAATTTTATGTTTATGTCTAACATAAATATTTTGACCTAATTACAAACATATTGTGTTTATACTTCCAAAGCATCCTAACACAATTAATTAGCCTAATTTCAACATTATGTATCTAATATATAATTCAACACCATTTGTCTCACTAATGAAAAAATAGCTTTTGGAGAATATCAAACTTACCTAGCAAGGTTGATTCAAAGATTCAATCTACTTCTCATTGTTGAAATGTTTGGAGAACTTCCAAGGATTAGCAAGCTTGACTCCAAGGTCCAATCTTGATTCCAATGCTAGCAAGCTTCACCCCAAGATCCAATCTTGATTTCTCCTAATTGAAATATTGTAGAGACCTCACAAAGCTTCTCTAAACACTTCTCTAACTTGGGCTAATTTCTCTAATTCTTGCTTATATTTAGCTTTCTCAAGCTTTTGTTTTTCTTAATTAAAACCTTCATAATACTTGCTATTTATAGCAAAACTTAGGCAATTTTTAATTAATAAAAGTGTAATCAACTTTTATGTGGCTTAATCTTTTTTTTTCCAAATATGTATAATTAAGTGTGACTAATTTCCATTGTCTCCCACTTTGATTTAATCCAATTAAATCAGGCCAAAACCACTTATTATTACATACTTACAATTACCATAATATCCTCAAATGGTAGAGATAATTTTGATTTTACAATTAAGTCCTTGTGTAATTATTGAATTAATCTAATTAATCCAATTAGGTCAAAGTAAATAATCAATGTTATCCAATAACACTTGATTATCTTAGTTGATAATTATTATATCGAATATTATCTCTTATCAAAATTAATCGGCTACCTAAGTGCTCAACGAGTACACTTCATATTGGGACTCTCTAAGTTCAGACACATTCGTCATATAAGCCTAGCTAATATGTACGCAATTCAACCATCACCAAATTCGCGAAGAACATGAACGACCAAATTCGAGGTCATCACATATGTTTATCAATCCCTCCGTCGTAGGCTATCCGAGTTGTGCTTAGGAAACATAGAATACACCGTCATGTTTCCAAAAGTGCACATCTCATGTCGCCATGTCCACGATTCTTTACAACCGATGTGATCCACCATAAGTGACATAGCCGATAGTTACTATCTTGACTCGTACTTGATTACTGAGTGTATCAGTCCACACCCAACGAATATTTAGAGGCCAGACCATGAAAGGTTTCTGACATACATGACATCAAAGTGTGGTGGATCTCACACAAAATCAATGCTATCATATAGTCAAAGGATTACATATGCTACTCGACTCGAATAGATTCCTATTGACGGTGGTGTGTACTTCCAACTATTAGGAATCACTTATGACTCATTCAATATTCGGTTCAACCGATAGCCACATGTCTATACGATCTTCCAAAGCTCACGGTACATCGGGTTAAACCATTGGAACTCCAATTCCAATATACGACATGTGCTAGTCTTATAGGTTATAGAAATTTGACCGTATTCCAAAATCAATGACTAGGATTAAATATATACTTTAAGAATAGCTTAGAATAGTAATATTTATCCCAATGTCGGACCACCTAGTGTACAATATTACTACAAGACTATTCTAAGGTCGATGTCATTCTTAGCATATTTATACATCAATCTAATATGCATAATGACAATACCATTAATAAGGTTTGAAAAGAAAATGCAGTTATTTTATTAATGAATAATAAAATATAATGTACTATACATTATCCAGATTGGCGCTCCAAGTATCAACTTCAACAGATATATCATTCAATCTTTCTGTCTGGCCAGACTTGTCAAAAGTTTGGTCCGATATACTGCATATTACAGAAATGAAGAAACATACATATGCAATAACGGGCACAATAATCATGCATTCTGATTATAACAGTAATGGAATGACCATCTTTCAGTGGTACATGGAGTTGCATCTCGAGTGCGAACAATATTACCGTCCATTCAGAATCGGATATGGATCTTACGTTCCAGTTTCCATCGTATATACCACGGGATCACAAAGATGGATATCTGTAGGCACTGTATTTTTGCATGAGCCTGATGATGAGCCACGTATGGAGGCACTACCTGAAAATTTACGGAGGTTGCGAAAAATGAATGCTGGAAGGAAGGAAACCTCCAAAATTAGCAGCTCATTGGATTCAAACTCACTAGCCCACCTTGGACTCGCTCAGTCAGCTGCTGCTTCAAACCTTAGCTTCGGACCTCCCAATGCAGCCCATCCACGTGGCCCATTCAATCCATCCACACGCCCAAAACCCCATGTAATCCACACGCCAAAATCCCCTCATCAACACTTTCCAATTTAATAAGATTTTGGGATCCCATCCTTACCAATTTAACAAGATTTGAGATCTCCTCATCACAAAATTTATAAGATTTTATTCCAAAAATAATTTGAGAATATATTTCCCAATTTCCATGATTTGTTTCCCTATTTGGAGATTTCTTCAAATCATTATAAAATGGACCAAATCTTGACACAAAAAAGGATGGCGGCAACTTGAAGGAAAAGACCCTAAGATAACCGAAAAATACAGAGAAAAATAACCAAAATAGCGAGGGAAAAACAACCAAAACAGCGAGAGAAAAACAACCAGTCAGCAAACCAAAAAACAACCAGCCAGTAACAAAAAAAAACCAGCCAACAACCAACAAACAACGAAACAGCAAACCAGAACCACCGAAACAGCAAACCACCAAAATACCAAACCAAAAACCGAAACAACAACCTAAAACATCAAACCAGAACCACCGAAACAGAAATAAAAAATCGTGAACTAGAAACAGTGAAAGCCGTGAACCAGAAACAGTGAAAACCGTGAACCAGAAATAGCGACCAGCAGCCAGAAACAGAGAAGGCAGTGTAGGCACTGCATTTTTACATATCAGCCCGATGATGAGTCTCATATGGAGACACTACCTTTTAAGTTGCGGAAGTCGCGGGAAATAGATGTCGGAAGGGAAAGATCAAGAATTGACATTTTTTGTTGGATTTGGTTCACTCGTTCAAGTTTCAGGTTCGCTCGTTCGGTCTCAGTTTTGAAATTATCCTCGGTCCACATACCCATTCCTACACCATGCGTGAACCATGACCCATGCACCCCCCAATAACCCCAAAAAAACCAATAAACCTCACGACAATTCACAAACCACTCATTCACTACCCATAAACAAAGCATCTCACCAAGCCAAAAACCAAGCACTAGCCAACAAAATAATAAACTAATCAACACCCACTAGCCTCACCAAAATACAAAAACCCTAACAAAGCCACCTATGCCCACGTGAACCAACCCATGCAAACAAAGATTAGCAAACAAACAAAATACAAAAA
This sequence comes from Zanthoxylum bungeanum, assembly GCA_019454045.1. NCBI lineage: Eukaryota > Viridiplantae > Streptophyta > Magnoliopsida > Sapindales > Rutaceae > Zanthoxylum > Zanthoxylum bungeanum. The sequence continues at coordinate 15,851 of SKCR01053548.1, read as the reverse complement.
CCCTTAACCACCCATGACCAAACCCATACCATGCATGCATTATTCAAACACCCACACTAGCCTCACAAACGCAAACCAACAAAAACCCTTCACGCCCATCATCACTCCACTCACCAACTTGAACTAGCCACTAACCACCCTCCATGCCTCTCACCCATACCTCTCTCTCTCACTTCAGAAACCATATAAACCCAATGGACCTTCACTCACGCAGGGGGGAACTCATTTCACGGAAAATAAACCTAAAATCCTTGACTCTTATCTCTCCACTCTCGGTAAAACTGCCCCTTCAGCAACACACAGTCCACGAAAATCTCACAGCCCAAGCCCCTCTCGGTAGCAGCTCATTTCATCAGCCCCTTGCCTCAAGCAGGACCCCGCTCCCTCACACTACTCTCACTCAAAGCCACAAGCACACTCAGCCTCACTACCCATGCACCGACTGAAACAATAATAAGCCCTAAGCAAATGACTCTTGGAGGCCCCTGACTTCACCTTCGCTCATAGCCATTTTCACGCCAAAACGCCCAACCCTTACTGCCTCTTCTTCCCCACGCACACTGCAAGTAACTCACGGACCTTCAACAAACCGACTGGACAGTATTGCGGTTTGTACTCGGGATACAATGCCACGTACCACTTGAGAGACACACATGTTTCGTTTCATCTAACCTTGTATTCGAGCATGATTTAGTCTAGTATGTTATTTATTTCTTAGCATGATTAAGTTTAGTGTGTTATTTATTTTTATGCATGATTTAGTTATATTCTTTCACAATAGGAATTTAAATTGCGTTTATGTTTAGAATGTTATTTATTCTTTGTATTTGATGATTCAACATGCTCATTGTGTAATATCGTATGTTTGCAGTTGTGATAATTACTTTTAAAGCATGATGACTTAGGCATAGGATTTATTTTTATGAATGCGAACTAGATCTAAGTTACTTTCGAGCATGTATGTTGCGTAGATTCGGTTTAATTATTGCACAAATCTTTTCATTACAAGTGACATAAGTAAGGGACCATTCACGGTTTGAGGTCTTCCATTGGGAGGGTTGAGTGCGGCCTTAAATCATTTTCCCGGTTCACACCGGGTGGCGACTCCATTTTATTCTCCGGTTTAGTCCCCCGCGGGCTACTCCGTACTCCCAACCGGGTCGAGAGCCCGGAACATCGTCGTCCATTTCTGTGTCCTACAGTCTGGCGACTCCACTGGGGATAGAGAATCGGCCCCGAAATAGTGTCTTGTAATGTTTGTGATTTGTGCTTTAAATTAACCATGTCTATTGTGGGTTTAGGGAGTTTAATCAAAGGCATTTTTAAGGGTGGGTAATGGTTTGGTGTCTTCCTTCATTCACTACCTTTCTATAAGGAAAAGCTGTGAAGACACCTAGATAATCATTTACTCGTAACCTGTTGTGATGGACTAATTTGGAGGACTCGTTGTTTATTCCTGTCACCAAGCGATAAGAGCCTAAGAGGCTAGGGTACTTAAGAGAGCCTCGCTCCACCCTCCATCTGGGGAATCTACAACGGGAAATCCATTTGACAGTTAGTCACATACTGTAACTCGTTGGCACGTACCGTAAGGTATAAAAAAGGTGCACTCACTTGGTCGCTCGAACCCTTGAGTGGGGAGTCCTAATTGTGGGCAATCCTTCGTCAGTGAGAGCCTTTGTTTACATTCGTTTAAACCTACATGTGAACCTTAGTTGTGTGACATTTAGAAATTGCCTATTTAGGTTTGTGTTTAGGACCATCGTCATTTGGGTTCGGTTGGACTTTTTCTCAAGAGATGTGAACTTGTTGGGCAATTTAAACTGGGACGAGTTCATGTCATTTGATAATTGGGCCAAAAGTTTCTAAAATACTGATGGGCCATTTTGTGTTTAGGCCTCTTGCTATTTGAAGTTATTTAGCCATATTATCGTAAAAAAGTAAACATGTTGAGCCTTTTCAACTGGGACAAGTTTGCACCCCGCGATAATGTGATTGAATGTTTTAAAATGACAAAAGGCCAACTTGTATATATCGCACGCATCTTATGCACCTCACGCATACATACATCATGCTAACCCTTGTGTTCTGAAAGCCATCATAGATACCCGTTGGTTAGGGAAGAGGGCAGACTTGTCAAAAGATCGAGCAGCCACCAAGAGTCCCGGTAGAAGACCTAGCCCAACGGGATAGGAAACTTAATCATGCATGCATGCATACACGTAACATATTTGCATCCTTTTTGTGTTTGTTCTGTTTTGTAATAACAGGTTTCAAAAGAGAAAGTGTCAAATGCAAGCCAACCAGAAGCAGCAACAGTGCAATGTCAGCAGTCTTCAGGAATGAATCACAGGGGCGGGGCCCATATCAGTATCAGTTTAGGGGTGAGGCCCACATCCGCATCAGTTTGGGGGCGAGGCCCACATCAGTGTCAGTTTAGGGGCGAGGCCCACATCGGTATCGGTTTGGGGGCGAGGCCCACATCAGAATCATGCATCCATACATACATGCATACATATCATATACATACAATTTTTGTTTTGTATTCGCAGGATTGTAGCGGCAAAAACCACCTCATCAAGTAACGGCTAAAAAATGAGCCACATTCTCGGACAGCACGGTTCAGAAATGGAGCACACACAACAAATGCCGAAAATGGCGCTCCAAAATGGAGCACACTCATGCATGCATGCATACACTTAACACATTTTGGCATTCGTTTTGTATTTGTTTTGTATTCGCAGGTTTCAAAAAAGAAAAGAGAAAGCGGCAAAGAACAAGCTAATCAGAAACGGTGAAAAGCACAGTATCGGATTCGGGTAATAATCCCAGGGTTGAGGCCCATTTGAGTTTGAGTTTTGGTTATGGAACTCTGGGGGCGAGGCCCACATTAGCATCAACATCAGTTTGAGGGCAAGCCCCACATCAGCATCAATCTGGGGGTGAGGCCCACAGTCAACTCAATTCGGGACTAAAGCCCACATTCAGTACAATTCGGGAACAAAGCCCACAGTCAGCTCAGATCAGGGAATAAAGCCCACATTCAGTACAATTCAGGAACAAAGCCCACAGTCAGCTCAGATCGGGGATAAAGCCCACATTCAGTACAGTTCGGGGACAAAGCCCATAGTCAACACAGTCAGAGGATAAATCCTACATTCAGTACAATTCAGGAACAAAGCCCACAGTCAGCTCAGATCGGGGATAAAGCCCACATTTAGTACAGTTCGGGGACAAAGCCCACAGTCAGCTCAGATCGGGGATAAAGCCCACATTCAGCACAGTTCGGGAACAAGGCCCAGGGGAATAAAGCCTTATCTCAACACAGTAAGGGAATAAAGCCCATGAGAATAAGCTCTCTCTCAGCACAGTTCGGGAACAGAGCCTAAGGGAATAAAACCCTATCTTAACACAGTTCGGGAACAAAGCTCAGGGGAATAAAACCTTATCTTAACACAGTTTGGGAACAAAGCCTAGGGGAATAAAGCCATATCTTAACAAAGTTCAGGAACAAAGCTTAGGGGAATAAGGCCCTATCTCAACACAGTAAGGGAATAAAGCCCAGGAGAATAAAGCTCTCTCTCAGCACAGTTCGGGAACAGAGCCTAAAGGAATAAAGCCCTATCTTAACACAGTTCGGGAACAAAGCTCAGGAGAATAAAGCTCTCTCTCAGCACAGTTCGGGAACAGAGCCAAAGGGAATAAAACCCTATCTTAACACAGTTCGGGAACAAAGCTCAGGGGAATAAGGCCCTATCTCAGCACAATGAGGGAATAGAGCCCAGGAGAATAAAGCTCTCTCTCAGCACAGTTCGGGAACAGAGCCTAAGGGAATAAAGCCCTATCTTAACACAGTTCGGGAACAAAGCCCAGGGGAATAAAGCCCTATCTTAGCACAATCAGGAACAAGACCCACAATGCAGGGAACAAGACCCTCAACTCAGAACGGGAACAAGACCCACAATTCAGAGAACAAGACACTTATCTTAACTCAGCACGGTTCGGAAATGGACCACTATCACTCACCGAAAATGGCACTCCGGAAATGGAGCATGGTTCGGAAATGGACTACAATCACATCATCAATATCTGTATCAGTTTTGCCGGGTATGGCACTCTGAGGGCGAGGCCAACATTATTATCAGTATTAGTCCGGCCGAGTATGCCACTATGGGGGCGAGGCCCGCATCATCAGAATTAGTCTTTCCGGGTATGTCACTCTACGGGTTGAGGCCCACATCATTATCAATTTTTGCCGGGTACGGCACTCTGCGGGTTGAGGCCCACATCACTATCAGTCTTTGCCGGGTATGGCACTCTGGGGGCGAAGCCCACATCATCAGATCAGTTATGCCAGGTACGGCACTCCGGGTATGGAGACATCAGATCAGTTCTGCCAGGTACCTCACTCCGAGTATGGAGACATCAGATTAGTTTTGCCAGGTACGATACTCCGGGTATGGAGACATTAGATCAGTTCAGCCAGGTACGGCACTCCAGGTATGGAGATATCATATCAGTTTTGCCAGGTACGGCACTCCGGTTATGGAGATATTAGATCAGTTCAGCCAGGTACGGCACTCGGGTATGGAGACATCAGATTAGTTTTGCCAGGTACGGCACTCCGGGTATGGAGATATCAGATCAGTTTTTCCAGGTACGGCACTCCGGGTATGGAGATATTAGATCAGTTCAGCCAGATACGGCACTTCGGGTACGGAGATATCAGATCAGTTGAGCAAGGTACGACACTCCAGGTATGGAGACATCAGATCAGTTCTGCCAGGTACGGCACTCCGAGTATGGAGACATCAGATCAGTTTTGCCAGGTACGGCACTCCGGGTATGGAGATATCACTGCGGCACTCTAGGTACGGAGACGCAACCGCATGTATGAGGTTTAGCTTGCCAGGAATGACACTCCGGGTATGGAGATATCACTGCGACACTCCGGGTATGGAGACACATCTGCATCGGTTTGGGTCGAGGTGCCCACTACATCATCAGTTCAAGGGCGAGGTCCCTATTGTCAGCGGTGTTGGGTCGAGGTGCCCCCGTTGTCGGTTGTAGTTCCGGGTCGAGGTGCCCAGGGTCGAGGTGCCCACTACATCATTAGTTCGAGGGCGAGGTCCCTATTGTCAGCGGTGTCGGGTCGAGGTGCCCATGATCGAGGTGCCCCCGTTGTCGGTTGTAGTTCCGGGTCGAGGTGCCCAGGGTCGAGGTGCCCACTACATCATCAGTTCGAGGGCGATGTCCCTATTGTCAGTGGTGTTGGGTCGAGGTGCCCAGGGTCGAGGTGCTCCCGTTGTCGATTGTAGTTCCGGGTGGAGGTGCCCAGGGTCGAGGTGCCCACTACATCATCAGTTCGAGGGCGAGGTCCATATTGTCAGCGGTGTTGGGTTGAGGTGCCCAGGGTCGAGGTGCCCCCATTGTCGGTTGCAGTTCCGGGATGCGTCCCAGGGTCGAGGGCCCACTGCATCATCATCACAGTTCACATTCGGTGGTTCGGGAAAAGCCCAGAGGTCTAGGCGCCTCGCCACCATATCTAATACATCATCAAATCAGTTCGAAGCAGCAGGCAAGTCAGGTGGCAGTTGGCGAGCCAGGTAAGTAAAAATGCATTGCACGTACTTTGATAGGATTGTCATTGTCACACACTGCACAAGTCCCATCAAAGTGGGGGCGACTGTAGGCACTGCATTTTTGCATATCAGCCCGATGATGAGTCTCGTATGGAGACACTACCTTTTAAGTTGCGGAAGTCGCGGGAAACAGATGTCGGAAGGGAAAGATCAAGAATTGACATTTTTTGTTGGATTTGGTTCACTCGTTCAAGTTTCAGGTTCTCTCGTTCGGTCTCAGTTTTGAAATTATCCTCGGCCCACATACCCATTCCTACACCATGCGTGAACCATGACCCATGCACCCCCCAATAACCCTAAAAAAACCAATAAACCTCACGACAATTCACAAACCACTCATTCACTACCCATAAACAAAGCATCTCACAAGCCAAAAACCAAGCACTAGCCAACAAAATAATAAACTAATCAACACCCACTAGCCTCACCAAAATACAAAAACCCTAACAAAGCCACCTATGCCCACGTGAACCAACCCATACAAACAAAGATTAGCAAACAAACAAAATACAAAAACCCTTAACCACCCATGACCAAACCCATACCATGCATGCATTATTCAAACACCCACACTAGCCTCACAAACGCAAACCAACAAAAACCCTTCACGCCCATCATCACTCCACTCACCAACTTGAACTAGCCACTAACCACCCTCCATGCCTCTCACATATACCTCTCTCTCTCACTTCAGAAACCATATAAACCCAATGGACCTTCACTCACGCAGGGGGAACTCATTTCACGGAAAATAAACCTAAAATCCTTGACTCTTATCTCTCCACTCTCGGAAAAACTGCCCCTTCAGCAACACACAGTCCACGCAAATCTCACAGCCCAAGCCCCTCTCGGTAGCAGCTCATTTCAGCAGCCCCTTGCCTCACGCAGGACCCCGCTCCCTCACACTACTCTCACTCAAAGCCACAAGCACACTCAGCATCACTACCCATGCACCGACTGAAACAATAATAAGCCCTAAGAAAATGACTCCTGGAGGCCCCTGACTTCACCTTCCGCTCATAGCCATTTTCACGCCAAAACGCCCAACCCTTACTGCCTCTTCTTCCCCACGCACACTGCAAGCAACTCACAGACCTTCAACAAACCGACTCAGTCCCTCAATCACATGGCACCTCTCTCCTGAACCACCCATCCTAGCCTCCATTAACACATAAACAACTCACCCTAAATAAACCCCCATACAGAACAATAAACTCACGTAACTGTCCCTAGACTCACGGCTTCCCCCTCACACTCACACGTCCCTTAGCACACTAATCTTTCATGCACAACACACTGCCTCCTCGCCATTATCAATCAGCCCATTCCTCTCTCGGCAACTCCCTAGCCGCTGCACATACATTTCTCACTCACGACACATCCCCTTCCTCTCTTAACAGCAACTCATCTCCATGTAAATAACAGCCCTTTTACGCCACTGACCAGCTCCTGAAACACACACACAGCCTTCACACCACTGATCTCCATGAACAAACTCACTGCCACCATCACGCATCAGCCCCTTCACTGCCCCTGACCATGCACCAGCTCACTGCACCACTTCACGCCAAACTGACCTTGAACAAGCCATATATCACAGCTCACGCTTCAACCATGCACACGTGGAAACCATCCATGCTCACCTCTCTCAAAGCCACGTGAAACAGCCTCTAATACAGCCCAACACCGAACAAAACCAAGACAGAAAACTACCCAAAAATCATCCCAGAACCGTCCCAAATCGGCCCAAAAATAGACTAAGAAATAACGAGTAAAATAGAGAAAACAGCGAGCGGAAACCGCGAGTGAAAATGGACAAATCAGTGGAAACAGCAAAAATAGTGAACCAGTGAAAATAGCGGAAACAGCGGACCAGTGAAAACAGTGGAAACGATAACCCTTCCGGCTCCGTGAAACGCACTCCCGAAAAGCGACTTAAAAGGTAAGACCTGAGGGAACCCTTTTATTTATTATCCTTTATTTTTAGTTATTTTATTACTTTATTTCGCATGAGTATTGTGAATTGGTGTATGATGTGATTTCCGGGTGAATGGAATATGTGTCCTCTCTTGCGGTATATCGGATGGAAACCCGGACGTAAATTCCGTAGCCGAATCCGAATGGACAGTATTGCGGTTTGTACTCGGGATACAATGCCACGTACCACTTGAGAGACACACATGTTTCGTTTCATATAACCTTGTATTCGAGCATGATTTAGTCTAGTATGTTATTTATTTCTTAATCATGATTAAGTTTAGTGTGTTATTTATTTTTATGCATGATTTAGTTATATTCTTTCACAATAGGAATTTAAATTGCGTTTATGTTAGGATGTTATTTATTCTTTGTATTTGATGATTCAACATGCTCATTGTGTGATATCGTATGTTTGCCGTTGTGATAATTACTTTTAAAGCATGATGACTTAGGCATAAGATTTATTTTTATGAATGCGAACTAGATCTAAGTTACTTTCGAGCATGTATGTTGCGTAGATTCAGTTAAATTATTGCACAAATCTTTTCATTACAAGTGGCATAAGTGAGGGACCATTCCGAACCCAACGGTTTGAGGTCTTCCCTTGGGAGGGGTGAGTGCGGCCTTAGTCCCCCGCGGGCTACTCCGTACTCCCAACCGGGCCGAGAGCCCGGAACATCGTCGTCCATTTCTGTGTCCTACAGGCAGAAAATAGCGTGAACCAAACATCGAAACTAAGCTTCAATCCTTCCGGCGACGGCGTAACGTACTTCCGAGAAAGCAACTTAAAAGGTAAGACATGAGGGCACATTTTCCATATTTATTTTTATAGTTCCGGACGCTGCATGTCTGGCTGGACGTGAAATATGTCCAGCCGGGTAAGCGAAGTCCTACATCAAAGACGGCCAAATTTATGGTCACATTTTTTCTTTCTTTGGCATTTCGTTATTTATCCTTATTTATTTATTTATTTATTCACTTTTATTGTTGTTTTTATTATTTCGCCTTTATTTTATTTATTTTTTGTTCATGTTGATGATTATACATATATGCATTGTTATATGTTTTCATGTCTATTTTTTATGTCCGTTTACATTGCACTGATGATTATGTATGTTATTATCCCTTGCGGTATATCGGATGGAAACCCAGACGTAAATTCCGTAGCCGAATCCGAATGGATGGTAGTGCGGTATGTACTTGGGATACAGCTTCACGTGCCACTCGGGAAATACTCATATATGCATGATTAACCCCCCTTTTTGTTTGCTATTTATTTATTGATGCTTTTCCTGCTTTTGATTGTTTTTTATAATTTTTTATCGCATCTCGTATTTCTTAATTTAATGTGCTTTTGGAACTACGTTATTGTGATTATTATTTTGGTTGGGTATGTTATTACATTTTTATTCGCTTTTATGCATGAATTGCATTAAGACTTAGCTATACCATTGTGTGAACCCGTACATTAGATTGACATAAGTAAGGGACCATTCCGAACCCAACAATTTGAGGTCTTCCCTTGCGAGGGGTGAGTGCGACCTTAAATCTTTCCCAGTTCACACTGGATGGCGACTCTTTTATTCTCTGATTTTGTCCCTCGTGGGCTAATACGTACTCTCTATGGGCTGCGAGCCCAACACTGTCGTGGTCACCGAACATCATAGGCATAGCGGTAAACCCCGCTTCCCTCCTACAATATCATTTATGTCCGGTCGGACATAAGACAAGTCTGGCTGGATATCATTCACGGATCACACAGTAAGTAGAGCATAACATGCATATTATTTTAGACAGAAGAGAAAACACATGCGTGTCATCAATTAAAATACCAGAATGAAACAAATATACATGCTTAGATTAATGGTAACAAGCACAAAATAAAAAAAATAACTAATCCTGTGATTAACTAGAGAAAGTAGTAAAGACAGCCTGCCATGTTTATAGACGACCCGATGTGCATGTATGGTCAGACGTGATGTACGTCCGATCGGAGATATTGTGTTAAAAAAAATCTCAAATATGCATTTAATTGACAAATGATGCCATCTGGTCGTACATTTTTATGTAATTTAGCTCGGGAGACGTCTCTGATTGTTGGTTCCTACTGAATTCACACCAGGAAATATAAGACTCTAAGGAAAGGTAGGTGAGGTTACTGTCTTAGGATTTTTTAGCATTCTCCTCAAATGATTCGAACCAACCAAAATTAAACTCTCTTTGTGAAGAGATATGGTCCATTTTTATAGTGAAGCTGGCAGGTCCAAGGATGGAAGGGGGAGTATGATCCCCCCTCTCCTCCAATCTGTCTCGAGTGATTGTAATCATAATGTCAAATACAGCTCGAATTTTTATAGTGACATAGCTTGGGATATACCTCCGGCTAGAAGTAATCAAGCCCGTGATTTTAGTTGTTTGAATTTTTCACGTGTGTTGGTAGCTCGATACATGTCAGGCTGTGATGAATGGTAAATCTATCACTATTTCCCACTCATTTAACCTAATATTTTGTATAGTTTCTTGAGTCTTGTGAATATTTTGATGTGTTTTGTGTTATTTTGTAGATATAAAAAGTTTCAGGACATTCTGGAGGTGATTTGGGGCAAAATAGGAAAAATTGGAAAAAAATGCATTTCGGTAATTTTGGCGCGTCGCGACGCGCAAGCCATTAGCATCGCGACGCCTAACGTGCACCAGAGCTGCTAACGTGCGCCGGGTCAACGGGTATTATTTTCTAAACTCTTCTTCTACTGTTTAAGACATTGGGGACAATGTCTCATTTAGGTTTGGGGGAGGGAATTAGTTGATTAGTACCTTATTTTTAGTTTGTATGTTGTTTTTATTTTTAGTCCAAATTTTTTCGAAAAATATAAAAAAATTGGAAAATTTTCAAAATTTTCAAAAATATTTTGCATTTTTGTGTTTTGACTAAAAAGGTGAAATTGGTAAGAAATAGCTGAGTAAGGAGTTTCCACTCTTGAGACGTATCTCAAACCTATTTCGAAACAAGTTAATTTTTGTTTATCTCTTTTTAAATTATTTAATTTGTGAATTCTCCATAACACTGACTAAAATGAATCTTCATATGCTCAGTTGACAGGTATTATCAACATACATGGAAACATACAGACATGAGCTAAAATTGAAAAGTTTGTAATATTCAGTGCTCTAGTTTAATTGGAGGAAGCATCTCAAAGAGTGATAGAGTAAAAAAAAAAAAAAATCTAAGATTCGAGTTATTAAGTTTGTAAGGGTGTTTTAACACATAGTGCCCTAAAGCCAACTGGTTTTGGAGTCACTGGCCCAAAGCTCGTTATATGGATAAACGATGCTGCAAAAATATATATATCTGAAGTCTGAGTAATTAAGTTCGTAGGGGTATCTTAACGCCTGGTGCCCTAAAACCAACTGGTTTGGGAGTCACCGACCTAACACTCGTTACATAGATGGAAGATATTGTATATAAATAAAAAAAAAAATCAGAAAAATGAGAAAAAATTATTCCATTGCTACAAAAAGGTGTGAAATCTGATAGAACTTTAGGACAAAAATATTACTCTCTTATCAACTGCACTTATGACTGCTGTGGGCAAAAATGAGTTGTTTAATATTATGTTGGTTGTGTTTATGAAGAATGGTAAAAATGATCGGAGAATTTACTTATTTGGTAATTTAGAATGAAACAAAACAACTAGTAACTTGGAGTAGAAGTTTCACCTGATTAGTTACTAACTTCTTTATTCTCTTTTCGCTTGTTTTTTTGCTTTTGTGTGCATTAGTTTTAATACCTTTTTACTTTTGTAAAATGTTTGTGGGTATCATTGCTGTAAACCCTCACGAGACTGCAACTCGTCCACTAGGGACACCTAGGGGTTAAAGGCTTGTTGCATATGCTATATGCAACCGTGATCCCTACGAAAGTGGCTTAGTTTATTTATTTATGTTATTTTATGTTTTGCTCGAGGACTAGCAAAATGTTAGGTTTGGGGGTGTGATGAGTGGTAAATCTATCTCTATTTCCCACTCATTTAACCTAATATTTTGTATAGTTTCTTGAGTCTTGTGAATATTTTGATGTGTTTTGTGTTATTTTGTAGATAAATAAAGTTTCAGGACATTCTGGAGGTGATTTGGGGCAAAACAGGAAAAATTGGAAAAAAAGGCATTTCGGTAATTTTGGCGCGTCGCGACGCGCAAGCCATTAGCGTCGCGACGCCTAACGTGCTCCAGAGCTGCTAACGTGCGCCGGGTCAACGGGTCAGAATTTGAGAAGTTTGACTTTGCTAACATGCGCCGTGCCACGTGTCACCATCACAGCCGATATGCTAATGTGCGCCGTGCCACGTGTCATCATCCTACGGTGCCGACAATTACTATTTCCACGTGTGCCACGTGTCATCCTACGTGTCGCCACATCGCCCGGTCAACGAGTCAAATCTTCCACGAGTCTTGCCGCGTCATCATCCACGTCAGCAGGTCAACCGAGTCAACATGCCACATCATCAGCAGCCAATCACGCTGTGACACGTGTCGTAATCCTACGGTGCCGAAAATTGATCTCAGCCGCCTTGCCACGTCAGCGCCACGTCAGCATAATAATTGAGCTCTTAGCCGCCTCGCCACGTGTTGCCTTATCCTCTTATCCGAATCTCCACGTGTCAAGCCGAGAACATGCCACGACTCACTGTTCCAGCGTCGCAACGCCAAAGGCTCTAGCGTCGCGACGCCCGAAGCTTATCCGCCCCTATAAATTGAGCTCGAGATTTCAGATTTTGTTGTACCATTCTCTCACATTTCTTTGATGTAAATAGGGAATTCTTCTCTCTCTAAGTTTCGTTTTAATTTTTAGTTTTTAGTTTTGTAATAATTTTAATTACGTTTTGTAATAATAGTAATTTACTGTCTTACTTTTTACAGTTTTTACTATTCATCATGAGGAGGTAACTTCCCCAGCTAGGGTGAAAGGTAATTCTTTTACTATTGCTATTTAGATTAATCTCCCTTAAAATTAATATATTCACTAATTAAAATTTGACTTAAAAATGATACCGCTATATTGGTCGGTTGGTAATTTAATTTTAATCTGGTTTAAACCTGACTAATCAAGGATACCGCCAGATTGGTCGGTTGGTAATTTAATTTTGGTTCTGCCTTTATGGCTGGTTTATTTTGGTTCCGCCTTTATGGCTGGTTACAGACAAATATTACCGCCTTAATGGCTGGTTGGACTTAATTTGACTTAATCAGGATACCGCCAGATTGGTCGGTTGGTAATATTATCACAAGTTTATATATTATTTTATGGGAGATATCTAAATTAGTAGTAGTAAAAGTAATTCCTTTTACCTTAGCATTTATTTTATTGTAATTTACCTTTCAGTATTTACTTTACCGCAATTACTTTTCAGCATTTTATGTCTTTTATTTTACGAGCCCTAGCTATGTGTCGTAACTAAATTAGTATCTAGGGTTGTGATGAATTTCAATATCACCGGTTTATAAGGGGTTAGATTATAGTTTGGGTAATATAAAGATTTATTTATTGAGTCTTAATCTTAATACTTTTTAATTAACTGGCCATTAATTAAATTGACTCGGTAAACTTAAAATGAACTAGACATAGGGATTTTAAGTTTAAGACCTCAGACTCAATAGCCCACGATCTTCCTTGAGGATAGATAACCCTTTAATAGATTTCCTTACAAGATAGGAATATACCTGTCGGGCGGGGGTAGCCATAATTGGAACTTAATCTTAATGAATCTAGGTAATTTGGTTGACATAGACATATGGTTCAATTGGATTATACTATGTATTTGTAATTGACCATCGGAAGAGGCTTTTACATAATTTAGTGTTCCAGGTTAATAAATCAATATTTTACCCAACTATAAGATTACCACTTCATCTTTAAAATGATATTAAAAGAAATCACAACCCTAGATAGTTTTTAATATTGAATTTTCTTAAAATCTACTTTCGAACAATTATATTTAATTGTCTTTAAATTTAGAATCGTCGCAATTTCAAATCAATTAAACAACCTGTTAGATACTAGTAATCATTCGACCTCATAAAATTAATAGCTTAGGTATTAAGTCCTCGTAGGATCGATACTTTTTATACTACTTGAACGATACGTACGCTTGCGTTATACGTGTGTGTTTACGCCGGTCAGGCTGGCTATTAAATTTGAATTTATGTCTAGTTGGACATAATCAGATCCCTTAAAATTAGGTTTTTAAAGGTATATTTGGTCGGATGTTCTAGCTAGAGATAAGGTAGGCCAGACATAGGTGATGTCCGACTGGCTTTTGACTGTATTCATTGGAGTTCTTTTCCTTCTTTGTGTTCATCCTTATAATTTAACAACTTTCAGAGGGTGTCCCAGTAAGAGACTCATCAATGGGCTATGCATAAAATTATAGTGTCTACACTATGCTATACATGAGACCAGACATCTGCTATACAGTGGGAATGGTCAGTAGATTTTAGTCTAACCCAAGATTAGATCATTGGGTGACTGTAAAGCATATTCTCAAGCACCTAAAAATAACGAGAAACTATATGCTTGTATATTCTTATGTAGATATGATCATCAAAAGATATACTAATTCTGATTTTTAGATGGATGTAGATTCTAGGAAATCAACATCCAGATCAATATTCATCCTAGGTGGTGGAACTATTATATCAAAGAGTATAAATTAGTCTTGTATTGCTGACTCCACCATGGAGGCTGAGTATGTAGTAGCTTATGAAACAGCTAAAGAAATAGTATGACTCCATAATTTTTTAAGAGATCTGAAAGTATTTCCTTATATAGATAAATCGCTCACACTTTAGTACGATAATAATGGTAAAGTGACGAACTCAAAAGAACCAAGAAGCCATAATAGAGGGAAGCATATAGAGAGGAAATACCATCTTATCAGGGAGATACTGCAAAAATGAGATGTAATCATCTTGAAGATAGCATTTGCTGAGAATCTGGCTGATCCGTTTACAAAGACCTTGATAGCTAAAGTTTTTAAAGGTTATCTGAAGGATCTAGGATTACACGACATATCTCATTTTCTCTAGTGTAAGTGGGAGATTGTTGGGATATATGCCATAGAGCATCATATAATATATAAACGAGATTATTATCAGAATAATAAATGATGCATTACTCATTTATCGATTACTTGTTTCAATTCGCATATTGTAAATAATTATGCATACCCGTGATTACTTATGTTCTTTCAAACTTAATGTATGGGTGTCATACACAAGAGGATTTAAGCCTGAAATTGGTAATCTAAAATAGTCCTTAGAGAGCAAACAAAGATGGTTATTTTTTTATGATTTATCTACAGCTGCAATCCATTTCATAAATATATGACGACATGGATCTATGATCATTCATATGGCAACATGGGAATAGAGTCACCTTATATGATGCGATCATATAGGACTGGACCTAGACATAAATGAATTTCTTTTAATATCCATTAGAAAAAGAAATTCATATAAGTATACTAAATGATCATATATAGATTGATCTCTATCCTGAGTGTACCACAAACTCATGCATGGTAGTCTATGTCATTTTCTTTACATTGGTGAAATCAGTGTAGAAATCTCGATCTATAAGTTCGTACTTTGGGGACATGGTTTGGTGTGAAGCTGTGGATGTTTTATACAAATATGGAATCAAATCCTTCTTGCGAGAAGTAGAGGCTATCTTAAGGGTTGGCTCAGTACTTGAATGGTTACAACACTCAAATCTTTCTATTACGAATAAAAAGATAAAATTTAAAATAGTTATGAATAAATCATTCATTCAGGAATTAATTTCACTTAAGGCACAAGAAATAATTAGATGGGTATAACCAGTATTATGACCATGTTCTAATTAAAAAATACTCGTGGAGGTTCAATCTATATATAATGATTATATCGATGAAATTCGACGTGGCTCAGTTTAAATTAAATATCTACAGTGACGAGAGTTCATCTTTATATTTTTATGGAAAAACCTAAAGTTAATAGTTCAGAATAACTGATTAAAGTGTTCTTAATCAATATCATATGATTATTGGAGCTCATAGTTACAGGTCCATTTTGTCCAATCATAATATAATTGGATTGTCCAATTAAGAACTCAAATGCATAACTATATGTTATGATAAAACTATTAATACGATTAATAATTTAATTTAAATCACTGATGAAAATTATATTAAA
>SKCR01053547.1:0-53508 GCA_019454045.1 Zanthoxylum bungeanum | reverse complement strand
ACCGTTGATATTGTATTTGGCTATAGAATCAGAAGCACTGGGGGCAATGATGGTACAGGCAGATGAGACAGGGGTAGAACATTGCAGTTTACTATCTGAGTAAGAAGATGCTCCCGTATGAGGCTCGATATCAGGAAGTTGAGAAGATCTGTCTTGCAGTGGTATGGGCTTCCAGAAAATTGCGGCATTATTTCCAGTCATACAAGATCCATATAGTGGCCAAGGAAAATCCTCTGAAATATCTTCATTCGGTGCCTTCACTAGTAGGAAAACTGGGCAGATGGTTGGTATTGCTGACAGAGTTTGACATTGAGTATCTCACATTCAAAGTGATCAAAGGGCGAGCAGTAGCAGAGTTTCTGGCATTGCAACCTGTTGAGGGGGGTCAGTATAAGTTTGAATTTCCAGACGAAGAGATCCAAGCAATAACAGTTCAGAGATGGAAGATGTATTTTGACGGAGCAGTGAATTACAAGGGAGCCGGAATTGGGATCGTGATAGTGACCCCCGAGGGGGAGACTTTACCTTTGGCCAAGAGGTTGACATTCAGAGTGACTAATAACATGGCCGAGTATGAAGCATGTGCTTTCGGTTTGACAGCATTGATAGCCTTGAAGGCCGGGAGTGTGGAAGTCTACGGAGTTTCTATGTTGGTGGTCCAGCAGATGCGAGGAGAATGGGAATTGAAAGAAGAACGGTTGAAACCTTACCTTTTTCACCTCAGAAAGATGGCGCAGGTAATCCCCGAGTGTAAATTTCGGCACTTACCGAGAGAAGAGAATTAGATGGCAGATGCATTGGCTACACTTGCAGCGACTTGGGAAAATCCAGAAAAGTTAGTGATGAGACCGTTGATACTAATAATAGCGAGCAAACCTGTTTATGAGATAGAAAGAATTCTGGAAGTTGAGGTCGACGATGGTAAACCTTGGTATTATGACATTCAGAGGTATCTGGAACATGGTGAACTCCCGGATGGAGCAAGCAGAAAAGACAAGGTAGCTATTCAGAAGTTAGCTTCTCAGTATGTGATTTTGAAAAGGGAACTGTACAAGAGGCAAGCAAACGGTATTCAGTTGAAGTGTTTGAGAAAGGAAAAAGCTCAGCATGTAATGGAAGAAATACACGCCGGGGTATGTGGTCCGCACATGAACGGGCTAAATCTGTCCCGAAAGATAGTGAGACAAGGTTTTTATTGGTCAACCATGGAAACAGATTGCGCGAAGATGGTAAAGCACTGTCATGACTGTCAAGCACACGGTAATTTGAATCACTTACCGCACACAGAGTTGCACGGGTTGTCAGAGCCGTGGCCTTTCTCAGCATGGGGAATTGATATGATTGGAGAAATTCGACCGAATGCATCGAATGGGCATCACTTCATAGTAGTGGCAGTAGATTACTTCTCGAAGTGGGTGGAAGCCGAATCATTCCGCAATGTTACAGCAGCAAACAGATGGCAAAGTTTATAGCTCGGAACCTCATTTATCGGTATGGTATGCCGCATCATGTAGTGACAGACAACGGAGTTCAGTTTCAAGGAGAGACGAAGGCAATGTTACAGAGGTATGGGATACGCCACCACAAGTCATCACCGTACAGGCCGCAGGCAAATGGGGCAGTTGAGGCAGCCAACAAGACTATAAAGATGATTTTAGCCAAGATGACAGAGAATTGCAGAGATTGGGCTGAGAAATTACCGTATGCTTTGTGGGGTACAGAACATCAGTAAGAACAGCAACAGGGGCCACACCTTACTCTTTGGTATATGGAATGGAAGCGGTATTGCCAGTAGAAGTGGAAATACAGTCCATGAGGGTATTAGCAGATGCAGAATTACCGGAATAGGATTGGGCCGCACAGAGGTTTGATCAGTTAGCACTATTGGATGAGAAGAGAATGAAGTCTTTGTATCACATGCAGTTGTATCAGAAGAGACTAGCCCGAGCATTCAACAAGAAAGTACGCCCCACCAAGATCAGAAAGGGTGATTTGGTACTTAAGCAGTCGAGGCCGTCGACGACAGATCCGAGAGGAAAATTCAGACCTAACTGGGAAGGACCTTACATAGTGCAGAAGGTAATGGGAAATGGGGCAGTGAGGTTATCAGACTTGGAAGGAAACGAGTTCACCGAGCCGATCAACGTGGACAGATTGAAGCAGTACTTTGCCTGAGGAAAAAGGACCGAGCAGTCACCAAGAGAATTGGCAGAAGACCTAACCCAACGGAGTAGGAAAATCATTCATGCATACACGTAACATTGCATTCTTTCCGTGTTTGCTTTTGTTTTGTGTTCGCAGGTTCGAAGAAAAGAGAAAGCGGCATAAATGAGCCAAACAGCGTCAACGTAATTTCAGTTTTGGGGATGAGTCCCAAGGGGCGAGGCCCGCATCAGTACCAGTCTGGGGGCGAGGCCCACATTAGCAACAGTTTGGGGCGAGGCCCACTTTTGTCAGCGGTGTTGGGTCGAGGTGCCCAGGGTCGATGTGCCCCTGTTGTCGGTTGTAGTTCCGGGATGCGTCCCAGGGTCGAGGTGCCCACTAAATCATCAGTTTGAGGGCGAGGTCCCTTTTGTCAGCCGTGTTGGGTCGAGGTGCCCAGGGTCGAGGTGCCCCCGTTGTCGGTTAAAGTTCCGGGATGCGTCCCAGGGTCGAGGTGCCCACTACATCATCAGTTTGAGGGCGAGGTCCCTATTGTCAGCGGTGTTGGGTCGAGGTGCCCAGGGTCGAGGTGCCCCCGTTGTCGGTTGTAGTTCCGGGATGCGTCCCAGGGTCGAGGTGCCCACTATATCACCAGTTTGAGGGCGAGGTCCATATTGTCAGCGGTGTTGGGTCGAGGTGCCCAGGGTCGAGGTGCCCCCGTTGTCGGTTGTAGTTCCGGGATGCGTCCCAGGGTCGAGGTGCCCACTACATCATCAGTTTGAGGGCGAGGTCCCTATTGCCAGCGGTATAGGGTCGAGGTGCCCAGGCTCGAGGTGCCCCCGTTGTCAGTTGCAGTTAGTGGGATGTGTCCCAGGATCGAGGTCCACTGCAGCACCAACTCAGCTCGAGGCAGCAGACGAGCCAGGTAAGTGAAAATGCATTGCATAACTTTGATAGGATTGTTCAAAGTCACACACTGCACAAGTCCCATCAAAGTGGGGGCGACTGTAGGCATTGCATTTTTGCATGTGAAACCCGATGATGAGTCTCAGTTGGAGGCACTACCTTTTAAGTCACGGAAGTCGCGAGAAACGGATATCGGAAGGGGAAATTCGGGATGAGTAGAGTCGTTTCACATGTTCACTGTTTTCGTTCGTGTTGCGTTCTTAAACACGTTCGAACGCCATGCAGATTGCGGGCGTTCGTGTCGCGTTCGAATTGGCGTTCGAACGGTGTCGGTATTTCTGGTTTTGCTGTTAGCCTCACGACCCAAGCCCATCAAGCCCACTTAAAACACACCCAAATTAAATCAAATATTAAGTTAAATATTAATTAGATAATGTAATTAAATAAAATAATTAATTAAGTCATATACCAAATTAAATAAAACAAATAAAATCTAAATAATCACCTACCAAAATAATAAAAATACTTACACAAATTAAAGAAATTACATGCCTAATAAAGATAAATCAAATATATCATATTCCAAACTTAACAAATATCATGCCTAATTAAAATCAATCATAACAAATTAAATATTTTGTATTCCTAATCTAGCCAAGATTTGTCCCCCCCTCAATCTTTGACTTTCCTTGCTCAACACTAAATCAAATCCCTTCCTTGTGAGACAAGGTGAAGCCCTAGCCATTCTCTATATAAACAACACTAAACCAAAGCCATGGTCCCCTGGACACAGCCTAGTTCACGCAAATCACAAGAATAAGTAACAAAAAATATTCTTTTCATCTCCTCCACTCCATAGCCGAACACACCACTCTCCTCAACCCCTCTATAGCCGAAAATAACAAGCCTTTATATCCTCCAAAAGCCACCGAAACCATCCCTATACAGCAGCCCTCCATCACCGAAAATTACAACCAAAAAACCGAACTGCAGTGAATACAAAAAATGCATTGTTTTACACGCCCAAACAGCAGTAAAATCCCCTTAAAACAGTCCCTAAAACCCTTAAAACAGTAACATAAAAACTACATTTATAATCCTTGAAATAACCACACAAAACTACACTAAAAACCTACAAAAAACACTCAAAACAGTCCGTTGGAATGTCCAAACAGTGACCAAAGCAGTGAGCAGAAAATACATCACAAACAGCAGCAAAACGGAGTCAAAACAGTGGCTTGAGCAGCGAAACAGCGAGGGAAAAAGCAAACCAGTGAACCGGGAAAGTTAAGGAGCTTTAACCCTTCCGATCTCCGTGGAACGCGAGTCTGAAAGTCGGCAAAAAAGGTTAGACCTGAGGGTATTTCCCACATTTGTTTTTCTGTTTTATTTGTATTATTTATTGAAGTATTGCTTACATGATTGTTATGTTGAATTGCATGTTGTGGTCCTTGAGTAGATAAATATGCATGGATTATGAGATATTGTATGTTGTGGCTTTGGAATAAAATGAAAGATGTGTCAACTCTCGCGGTATATCGGATGGAAATCCGGACATAAATTTCATAGCCGATTCCGAATGGACGGTAGTATGATTTGTACTCGGGATACAACTCCACGTACCGCTTGAGTAAACAACATTTTCTTTTGTCTTATATTGCTTTGATTTATTTATTTTTCGTCATTTGAATTCCGCACATTATTTGTATGCATAATGCAATCGAGTGCATGTGCTTAGTAAGTGCGATGAAAGGTCCCCTAATTGGAGGGGTTAAAATCCTTTACCACGATGCTTTGTCGCACCGATTGATGTGTGTTCGGTTGAATGCAAGATATGTTCAATCGGACACACTAAGTTTGATGTGATTGTCTTTATTTTTGTATGCATGATGCAATCGAGTGCATGGGCTTAGTAAGTGCGATGAAAGGTCCCCTAATTGGAGGGGTTAAAATCATTTACCACGATGCTTTACCGCACCGATTGATGTGTGTTCGGTTGAATGCAAGATATGTTCAATCGGTCACACTAAGTTTGATGTGATTGTCCTTATTTTTGTATGCATGATGCAATCGAGTGCATGGGCTTAGTAAGTGCGATGAAACGTCTCCTAATGGAGGGGTTAAAATCCTTTACCACAATGTTTTGCCGCACAGATTGATGTTTACTCGGTTGGTAGTAAGATGTGTCTAATCGGGTATACAAAGCACGATATCATTGTCTTTACTTTTTATATATGTGTTATGTTGATTGCGCATGGGCTTAGTAAGTGCGATGAAAGGTCCCCTAATTGGAGAGGTTAAAATCCTTTACCACGATGCTTTGCCGCGCCCTTAGCCCGTTATTGTTTACTAGATGTCATATATTCATCTGTCTATGTATGTGTCGTATCGTTTACTACATCTTTGAGGTCACTGCTGTAACCCCGTTCGAACGCGTTTCAGAACGCCGCACGAACGCATGTTTTCTGTCTGGTCTCATTCGAACGCGTTATCAAACGCCATACGAACGCGAACCTTCTGTTTACCGTTCGAACGCGTTTCAGAACGCTGCACGAACGCATGTCTTCTGTCTGGTCTCGTTCGAACGCGTTATCAAACGCTATACGAACATAAACCTTCTGTTTACCGTTCGAACGCGTTTACGAACGCTACACGAACGCGAACACACTGAACTGAGACATCTTCATCACATGCCATGTATAATTGTTTCTTAGGTGATTTTTCTTATGAAACCCCATATAGTCATTCTTATATTTGTACACATCATAATGAAAAGCATGTTTATTCCATTGGTTGCATCATTTACCTTAGTCTTGGTTTAACGTATTACAATTCATATATCTATGTCATGATGACTTTTTAGTGTTATTTCTTGTGGTATATTGGATGGAAACCCAGACATAAATTACGTAGCCGACTCCGAATGGACGGTAGTGCGGTCTGTACTTGGGATACAATTCCACGTACCACTTGGAAAAGTGCTAACATGTATGCTTGTATGGTTGGTATGTATGCTTGTGTTTTCGTAAACATAATATGCCAAGGAAGTTGTATGTTCGTTGCTACTTTGATGTACTTTCAAGCATGCAACCTTAGATGTGAAATATATGTGAATTTAGGTGTAAGTTTTATTTTAGACATGTGAATTTAGAAGCATGATACTCTTGGAAATAAGTGTTACTTGAGCTTGATTGAATTATTACATAAATCCTCTTATTACAAATGACATAAGTAAGAGACCATTCTGAACCCAACGGTTTGAGGTCTTCCCTTGCGAGGGGTGAGTGCGGCTTTAAATCTCATTTTCCCGGTTCACACCGGGTGGCGACTCCATTATTCTCCGGTTTAGTCCCCCGTGGCTACTCCATACTCCCAACCGGGCCGCGAGTCCGGGACAGCATGCGTTGCCCAGTTCATGTGTCCTACAACATGCAATTGTGACCAATAAATATGAAACATTTACTAACATGGAACCTTTTTTTCATTAACATGCTACTTTAACGATAAGACTTGTGATTTATAACAATAACATGCAATTGCTTATACCTCGGAAACCAGATATGTAATTAAGAACATTACACATGCATCTAACACCATTATACATGCAACTTTAGCTAACAAATATAAAACCTTAACTAACATAAAATATTTTACCATTAACATGAAACTTTAACCATTATATTTGTAATTTTTAGCTATAACATGCTATATTTTTTTCCTTGAAATCAAACATATAACTAAAACCATTAGACATGCAACTTTGACTAATAAATATAAAACCTTTACTAACATGAAACCTTGCACCATTAACATGTAACTTTAGCTATAACACTGATAATTTTTAGCAATAACATTTAATTTTTTATGCCTCGAAAACCAAACATATAATTAAGACCATTAAACATGCAACTAACACCATTACACATGCAATTTTGACCAATAAATATAAAATATCTACTAACATGAAACATATTTACCATTAACATTCAATTTTAACCACAAGACTGGTAATTTTTAGCAATAATATGTAATTTTTTATGCCTCGAAAATCAAATATGTAATTAAGGCAATTAAATATACAACTAACATCATTAGATATGCAACTGTGTCCAATAAATATGGAACCTTTAGTAATAACATGTAATTTTTTGCCTCGAAAATCGAACGTGTAATTAAGACCAATAAACATACAACTAACACCACTACATAGGGATGGCAAGCAGATCCGGATCCGGCCCGGGTCCGCATGGACCTAGAAGACCCGGGTCCGGTTAGACCCGGATCCGCTAAAAAAATTTACGGATCCGGGTATTGTTTTAGAGGACCCGCATCATACCGGGTCCGGTAAAAAAAAACAGTGGGCAGTTGTGGAAAAGGTAATGATATAAAACCTTTATATATTCAGTTGTAGTTTTATTTTTTTTTATTCTCAATATTTGATTTTTTGTTTGTAATCAATTCTCATTGAGTACCCAACTCTCTACCCATCTTGAATATATAAGGACAAGTCGATAATTGGATAATGATTCGATAGTTATTGAGAAAAAAAATTAATATCCAAAATTTTCAATTCCCGATTGTAAATTCCTGGACCCGATCCAAACTCAATATATTATTTCAGTTAAAATAGTAGATACCTAATAGTCTGAGAAATCAAAACGTAGTAACATATGCAAAAAATTTAAAAAGAAAAGAAAAAAAAAACAAATAAGCATGCCACTATCTGCTAAGAATCTTGATTTGATGGGAAAATAAGACAAAGGATTGTGTTGAAACTTGAAGTTCAAACTTAAGTATTTTTATGTATTTTGTAATTTCCAATTCAACTTTGTTGTGAATATGTATTCAAACTTGTTGTGAATTGTTAATACATAGTATTGATATTGAATAGTGGAAGTGGAGCTTAAAAAAAAAACAGTGGCCAGTTGCGGATCCCGTGTCCGGACCCGGGTTCGGGTATACTCGGGTCCGGACCCAGAAGTGCTTAACCGGGTCCATATCCGGACCCGGGTCCGCCGAATTGCTTGCGGATCCGGATCCGGACCCGTACGGATCTAGAAATTGCCATCCCTATCACTACACATGCAACTTTGACCAATAAATATGAAACTTTTAATAACATGAAACCTTTTACTATTAACATGTACCATTAATCATAAGACTTGTAATTTTTAAAAATAACATGCAATTTTTTTAATACCTCGAAAACCAAACATGTAATTAAGACCATTAAATATGCAACTAACACCATTAGAAATACAATTTTGACCAATAAATATGAAAAATTTATTAGCATGAAACCTTTTACCATTAATATATGACTTTAACCATTAAACATGTAACATAATTGTTGATGGTGTTTTTTAAGCACTATGATATTTAAGCAGCACGACATGGGTAAAAGGGTAATTCACTTCTTGATCGAGACCATTAAATACCGACCCGACCACATGAGTTTGAGGCCGTGCACTTATGAACGGTAACCCGACCACTTGAGATCGGATGACCGAGCATTATCAGATCGACATCAGCATTCTCAGTTCAAATGACTATCATGACCGACCTCATGAAGACCGACCAGATAGCGAGATATGCTCCAGAGATAAGTTATCATATTCTTATGGGGTAAGGAGATAAGTTATCTTATTCTTATAGGGTGAGGGAATAAGTTATCATATTCTTATGGGGTAAAGAGATAAGTTATCATATTCTAATAGGGTATGGGAAGTAAATGTAGTTTTGATTAGGAATCCTTATGGGAAAAGGAAATTGTTTCAACTAGGAAATTCTTGTAGGAGAAGGAATATGATTTCTACACTATTATAAATAAGAGGGTAGAACATAGGTAAAAGAGGGGCTGGGATCAGAGTCAAGATCAAAATCATTACCATCAGACTTGTAAAAAACAAGAAGCAGAGCTGAGAAGCGTGTTTGAGTAATAAAAGCATCATCCTTTTTGTGCCCGTGGACGTAGGTCGGACCAAGATCCGCCGAACCACGTTAAATCTCTTTGTCGATTGGTGTATTTATCTGTCTTTTGCTAAATTTGCTTTTGGTTCCCCCATAACCAAACAAATTCACTATTGAGGGAGGATTGTCTCGGGAGTAATATTCCCATATTGCCCTGAGACCAAAATTAGCCGTCAACAGTTGGCGCCGTCTGTGGGGAACTCAACAAAAATCAGCTCGCGTAGTAAGACGATGGCAGAAGATGGAAATCACCGATCGTCAGGGACTTCACCAGATAGTTCGGGAAATCCAGGATAAAGGTCTGTTGGCCGAGCCTAATTTGAGGAGGTTCCCGATTGAGGAGGGAAATAGTAGGGCATACTGTATTTACCATAACGTAAGGGGACATGCCACGAATGGGTGCAAAGACCTGCGGGAGCAGGTGGAAGACTTGGTGAAAGAAGGTTATCTCAGTGTGTACATAGACCATTTGGTTTTTGAGGTCGACCAAGTTGATAGCGGAAGTCATCCGGTCGGATGCGTAGAATGCTGAGATGCAAATAGGATGTATTAAGAAGAGCCTTGCTTGTAGGGACCCTTGTAGAGTTGCAAGAAAGGCAACGGATCCTAAAAAGGTGAGTAAGACCTCTTATGTCTTAGGTTGACATTTGATTATGCTTGTTTGTTATGGCCCACACAATGGTTTTGATATTTGTTTTACGGCTCAGGTCTGCTCTTGTATCGCCGAGACCGATGTTTCTTTCCGGCTCGGGTCTGCTCTTGTACCGCCGAGATCGATGTCTCTTTCCGGCTTGGGTCTGCTCTTGTACCACCGAGACCGATGTATTTTTCCGGCTCGGGTCTGCTCTTGTACCACAGAGACCGATGTTTCTTTCCAGCTCGGGTCTGCTCTTGTACCGCCGTGACGGATGTCTTTTTCCGGCTCGGGTCTACTCTTGTACCGCCGAGACCGATGTCTCTTTCCGGCTCGGGTCTGCTCTTGTACCGCCGAGACCGATGTCTCTTTCCGGCTCGGGTATGCTCTTGTACCGCCGAGACCGATGTCTCTTTCCGGCTCGGGTCTGCTCTTGTACCGCCGAGACCGATGTCTCTTTCCGGCTCGGGTCTGCTCTTGTACCGCCGAGACCGGTGTCTCTTTCCGGCTCGGGTCTACTCTTGTACCGCCGAGACCGATGTTTCTTTTCGGCTCGGGGCTGGACTTCGTTCCGCCGAGGCCACTTGTTTATTCAGCTCGGGGTCGGGTTACGTCCCACCGAGTCGGCTTCTTTGAACTGGGGATGTAACGTTCCCCCAGAGCCAAGTCTTACTTTTAGCTCGGGGTAGGGTTACGTCCCACCGAGTCGGCTTCTTTGGACAGGGGATGTAACATTCCCCTAGAGCCAAGTCTTTCTTTTAGCTCAGGGTCGGGTTACGTCCCACCGAGTCGGCTTCTTTGGACTGGGGATGTAACATTCCCCCAGAGCCAAGTCTTTCTTTCAGCTCGGGGTCGGGTTACGTCCCACCGAGTCGGCTCTATTGGTCTGGGGAGGTAACATTCCCCCAGAGCCAAATGTTCTTTCAGCTCGGGGTCGGGTTACCTCCCACCGAGTCGGCTCTATTGGTCTGAGGAGCTGACATTCCCCCAGAGCCAAATGTTCTTTTAGCTCGGGGTCGGGTTACGTCCCACCGAGTCGGCTCTATTGGTCTAGGGAGGTGACATTCCCCCAGAGCCAAATGTTCTTTCAGCTCGGGGTCGGGTTACGTCCCACCGAGTCGGCTCTATTGGTCTGGGGAGGTGACATTCCCCCAGAGCCAAATGTTCTTTTAGCTCGGGGTCGGGTTACGTCCCACCGAGTCGGCTTCTTTGAACTGGGGATGTAACATTCCCCCAGAGCCAAGTCTTACTTTTAGCTCGGGGTAGGGTTACGTCCCACCGAGTCGGCTTTTTTGGACTGGGGATGTAATATTCCCCCAGAGCCAAGTCTTTATTCAGCTCGGGGTCTGGTTACGTCCCACCGAGTCGGCTTCTTTGGACTGGGGATGTAACATTCCCCTAGAGCCAAGTCTTTCTTTTAGCTTGGGGTCGGGTTACGTCCCACCAAGTCGGCTTCTTTGGACTGGGGATGTAATATTCCCCCAGAGCCAAGTCTTTCTTCAGCTCGGGGTCGGGATACGTCCCACCGAGAGACTTATCATCGGCATGGGATCGGAGCATCTCCCCCATGGTCGGCCCTCTATTGGTCTGGGCAGGGGACATTCCCCCAGAGCCAAATGATCTTCTCAGCTCGGGGTCGGGTTACGTCCCACCGAGTCGATCGTCATCAGCATAAGGGCAAAGCATTTTCTCCACGGTTAGATATCGGGATCCTCGGTGAGTGAGCACATGAAGGTGGCAGGAATTACCAGATTTGCAGCCAAGGCATTTTTCTCTGCGGTTCCTGGAGTGACCACCGACGGATTCATCGGCACACCATCTTTTTTTATAGTTCCCGGCATCAACTCGCAAACTCGTTGTTACCGAGAACTAGGGGATAGATGTTGATGGTGTTTTTTAAGCACTATGATATTTAAGCAGCACGACATGGGTAAAAGGGCAATTCACTTCTTGATCGAGACCATTAAATTCCGACCCGACCACATGAGTTTGGGGCCGTGCACTTATGAATGGTAACCCGACCACTTGAGATCGGATGATTGAGCATTATCAGATCGACATCAGCATTCTCAGTTCAAAGGACTATCATGACCGACCTCATGAAGACCGACCAGATAGCGAGATATGCTCCAGAGATAAGTTATCCTATTCTTATGGGGTAAGGAGATAAGTTATCTTATTCTTATAGGGTAAGGGGATAAGTTATCCTATTCTTATGGGGTAAAGAGATAAGTTATCCTATTCTAATAGGGTATGTGAAGTAAAGGTAGTTTTGATTAGGAATCCTTATGGGAAAATGAAATTGTTTCAACTAGGAAATTCTTGTAGGAGAAGGAATCTGATTTCTACACTATTATAAATAGGAGGGTAGAGCATAGGTAAAAGGGGGCTGGGATCAGAGTCAAGATCAAAATCATTACCATCAGACTTGTAAAAAACAAGAAGCAGAGCTGAGAAGCGTGTTTGAGTAATAAAAGCATAATCATTTTTGTGCCCGTGGACGTAGGTCGGACCAAGATCCGCCGAACACGTTAAATCTCTTTGTCGATTGGTGTATTTATCTGTCTTTTGCTAAATTTGCTTTTGGTTCCCCCATAACCAAACCAAACAAATTCACTATTGAGGGAGGATTGTCTCGGGAGTAATATTCTCATATTGCCCTGAGACCAAAATCAGCCGTCAACAATAATCATTAAACTTGAACTCATTTTTTTAATATATTTAATTTTTTAAATTTTATTAATTTTTATTTTTTAAAATATTAATTTTTTTATTATTTTAAGGGACAACCTATTTGCAAAACTGATTGCCTCCTTTTTTTTTTTGGTGTTATTTTAATAAAACATGGCTTCTTGTTGGCTGCCAAGGGGCAGCCTAACAAGAAGAATACGGGGGGGTATCGTATCAGTGGCCGTAAGTTGAGCGTGTGGCAGCTGCACTGCTAACCTCGTGGAGTGAAATGTGGTGGCAGATTTTGACATCGTCTAGTAAAATAATTCCAAGCTTTGGGGCTTGTGAATGCCGCTGATCACCACCTGCCACATATCTTGTACGTATCACCATGCTGTCTCCTTGACTTTTTATTCACTTCTGCATTAAAAATACAAATCAAATTCTTTCATTTAACAATTTATATTTTAATATTATTTTTAGGGATTAGCAAGTCTAAGATGACGGTCAAATTGCCATAATTTATTTGATTGGGGTTCATGTTGTTGATTTTTTGTATTTAATTTTTTTATATATTTTTTTTTATCAATAATATGGACATTTAAGTTTCAATTATTTATAATTTTTTATTTAATAATTATTAACATAATTTATACAAAATTTAACCCAACACCAATCTATGTCGGGTCAACCCGCAACCCGACTCAACCCTCGCGATTTTTTTAAAAAAAAATTCCACTTACCCGACTCGACCCTATAATATTTTTATTATTTTCTAAAAATTTTATTATTTTTTAAAGTTTTTACTATTATTTTATTTGTTTATTACTTTGTTGTATTAAAACTTTATATATGATAATTTTCGGGACATAAAATAACTATTATTTATATTTCAAAATAATTAATTCATTAAAAAAAATTTTGACCACCCGATCGAGTTTCACCTCCTCATTACCCGACCTCCGAGTGACCCGATCCGATCAGATCTAAAAAAATTTTAAAAACCCGACCCGATCCGACCCTTAAACACATCATGGAGTGGCTAAAGGACTAGTAGCCCAATAATCACTCATGAGTAGGCGAAGCGATGAATATTTTTTATGTTGGGCTAAATTATTTTTTCAAATACAAGATTTATTTCAAAATAATTATCTTTAAATAAGTTTTAAAGAAAATTTCATGGATATATAAGAAAAACATCATAATAAAAAACTAGTTCAAATAGAATTAAGTAATCAAATATTGTAATTCTATTTTGTGACTTACAATTGAAAATGAAATATTAATTGAACATATTGCATAATTATATACTAATGAAAAATTCACAAAATGGTTTTTTACTCTCAAGTATAAGAGTGTCGAAGTAATAAAATAATATGGTAAGTCCGGGGTCGATCCACATGGAATAGATTTAATATGATAAAATAATAATTCAACTAATAAAAATAACAAATAAAATACTAGGGTTAGTGGATCCACTCTGATATTTCAAATATAAAATAATTTTACTTATTATAAAATATAAATTATAATTATTTCCCAATCAATTTATTTCATAATTATCATGTATTAATTATGCCAACACATGTAATCCGTTATGACGATAATTAGTCATGCCATAGTTCTAAATATGTCAAAACATATAAAATTAGCCATAAAAACGTTGTCCATAACAACTCCAGTTAGGTATTCAATTATGCCAAATATATAAAACCAGTTATATAGGCGGAACCATATTGTCTATAATTAATCCAGATCTTTAATAGTCCACTATCTCTCATTTATGAAATCTAAATATTATTTGTGTCAATCGGAGACTGTCTACAACTAGTCAAGAGTCTTCAATAAAATGGAAAGAATATTATTTTATTTGGGAAATTATCACAATTTATAAATATATAATATAAATAAAAATCACATATAATTTCATATCAAGAGCTTCACCATTTACTCCCAGTAGGGTACAAATTAACAAAACAAAATATAAATAAAAACACACATAATTTTATTAATCAGAGAAATAGAAATTACAAAAGGAAAAATAAAATAAATCACGCATGATACATACCCCAAATTCCCAGAGATAAGAAAATGAAATAACGCATCCGAACTGGAAGGGAGCTCTCCATCTTCTCTCCCCCTCTCATTGAGGTGCTGAGCACCTCATTTTATAGAAGGTGCCTTGACACGTAATATTTGCAAAGCAAATGCAATAATACATTTGCTTTGCAATTGCCATCACCTTTCCACCGAAAGGTGATGACAATTTAAAAATTATAAATATATTATATTATTATTTTTTAGTTAATATATATATATATATATATTATATATATACATATATAAAATCTTGGTGGGACCTCCAAAATATTATATATAAAAAATTTCGGTGGGACCTCCAAAATATATTATATATATTATAATAATGATAATACAATACACGTGTAGTTAAATGCATCATAAGCTCATTTTGTTGTCAATCTAAACATGATAAATATTTTCCAAGTCCGATTTGAATTTAGTTGTCACACTCTTTTGGGTTTTATGGGTCCTGGAATTCAAATCTCATATCCATTTTTCCTGTTGAGCTTCCAAAATAGTATTTTACCTACACAAGAAATAAAAATCATAATAAAAATATATAAAATATAAATTTAATTATTATTTCACAAATGTGCTAAATTAAGGGGATTAATGAAACTACAAGTGTAAAATGATTAATTTTTCTTTTAATAAATGTGTATTTTTTAGTGTTCATCATACCCCCAATCATCTTATTATTAGTCCATAGTAATTTAAGCGTAAACTAAAAAGAAAAAAATATTATCCAAATTAGTATTTATTTTCTTTCTTTCTAAATTATCAAATAAGTAAATCCTCATGTACATTTTACCATTTTTCCATACACACATGAGACAAAGTATCAATCAATTTATTGTGCCCATAATATTCATAAGTCTTGTTGAAAAAAGAATAATATCTAAAGTTATATCAAAATTTACCCATTTTTGATAATGACAGTTTATTTATATATAATTTTTTTAATAATAAATCTTTAACCCTTGTAAAGATTTGGGTCAGTGTCTTCCAAACCAGTTGGCTTTATGACACTAGGTGTTAAGACACCCCTACAAACTTAATTGCTCGGATCTCAGATGACAAGAAGAAAAGTGTCTGATTTTCTTAAGCTTTCTCTTTAACCCATTTAACGAGTTTTGTGTCAGTGACTCCCATACTAGTTGACCTTAGTGAAAGTGTCTCTAAGACTTGCCCAAGGATCCTAAACATTGATTCAAGTGTGAATTTACCCAAGAAAGTTGTGGAATACTTACATTGGTTAGTTGAAGTTCAAAACTTTTCCATGGATGTAGAAGCCTCAAGCCCTCCTTTTTGAGTTCCAAACTCTTAGGTGATATCACATTCATTTGACTCCTTTAAGTGCTAGCTAAAATAAAAATGAAGTAAAACTTGCCCTCCAAGAGAAGCAAATTCGGCCAAGGGAGAGAGAGGAGAATTCGGCCAAGTCAATTCGGCCAAGGAGAGTAGAGAATGATGAATTCGGTCAAGCCAAGGAAAAAGAGAGTGAATGATGTATTTTGGTTTTCCAAAAACTTAATACAAAAGTTGACTTCCCAAGTGTGGTAGGTGTGTGAAGTAAATGCCACATTTACTATTCCAACTACTTCCATCAATTAATGACAATTGATGTAAGTCATGGGTCCCACCCATTTAATTCCAAATCTAGTTGGCTTACACTACACACTTTAGGCTCCGGTTCGTTTAATCCGATTAAACAAATTTTACGTTGCTACGTAATTAAATCCAATTTAATTAAATAATAATGCCTAACAAAATTATTACGAAAGTCGCTTACGAATTAATTCCAAATTAATTCGTTCGCTTGAATTAAAATCCAATTTTAATTCCGTATTGAAATCCAATTTCAATTAATATATCCAATATATTATTTTAGCCCAAATAAATAAATAAAATAGAAAAATCAAATTTAACTATTAAATTTATTTTACCAATTAATTCCAAATTAATCGCGTTCTCTCTTCTGCATGAATTAATCCCAGATTAATTCTTGACGCAATTAATCCTAGATTAATTTTCTCTTTCATAATTAATCCCAAATTAATTATTGCCGTAATTAATCCCAGATTAATTTTCTCTCTCTTAATTAATCCCACATTAATTCTGTTAGATTCAAATATCATCGGTGAATCTTTGGGAAGCGACCCAAGAGATCCCTTGATATGTTGGCAGTTAATACGGTCATCGGACTATCCGAACACGTGCGTACCCGGTACCACGTTCTCACCGATTTACAAGACATGGTTGGCTTCTAGCAAAGCACCGTGCCTACCCAATTCTTCAAAAATATTCAACGAGGAATATATAATCTGTATCAGGCGTAGTATATAATGTATTACGTAATACGATCCAGTATCAGATGTCACATGCTAGGCCTATGGCTGGAATTGTGTATGCCCCGTATGAAGCATATATCGGATCACTAGCAACTAGTCTCTGTAATAGGATAATCATGACCTAGTCATACTATCCCGATAGCTGCAACATTTAAGAGTACTAGTTCTGTATCATGCGTGATCATCATCTCCATATGACTGAAGTGATACTTCCATCTTGACATCACACCCAATATACTACGATTCTCAGTAAACCCAGAAGAGGCGTACACAGAACCTGTTAAAGCTCCGGATGACCAAAACCAAAGTATAATGATTGTCGCAAGTATTAGCGATGCCAGTCTCAGGTTAAGACCACATACACCTCCCCTGATTCGGATTCCCATAGACACATAGTCATACTACCAATGGGATTCCGAGGGGTCTATCCAGAGCGAAGCTGTTCCCGGTCTAATGGCTAACACCCAATACTGTAGATGCTCAAAGTATATGAGGCACCAGGTCGTGTACATGTTTATCAATGTACGAGTTCTCAGAGAGTGCCAACAACTTTTATATCTATCCCAGTAGATCCTTATTCCTAAAATAAAAGTTGCATCTCCAAGAATTTCATGAAGAATTTTAATGAAAGTCAAGCTTTCACCGATTTTAGTATGAGAATGTCATTGCTAAGAAGCAATATATCATCAACGTATAGGAAAATTAATGTCAGTGCGCTCCCACTAACCTTCTTATATACACAAGAATCATCATCGTTTTGAATGAAACCATATACCATTATGATCTCATCAAAACGTTGGTTCCAAGAACGCAATGCTTGCTTCAATCCATAAATGGATCGGTTTAACTTGCAAACCTTGTTTGCATGTTTTGGCATGACAAAACCGTCAGGCTGTTGTATATAAACATCCTCCAAAAGTTTTTGTTAAAGAAAACGTTTTTGACGTCCATCTACCATATTTCATAATCGAAATATGTAGCATTAGCAAGCATTATCCGAATGGATTTAATCATGGCAACGGGTAAAAGGTTTCGTTGTAATCGACACCATGTTGATGACGATACCCTTTCAATACAAGTCTAGCTTTGTACGTTTGTATGTTGCCATCCATGTCTGTCTTCACCATGAGGACTCATTTGCTACCAATGGGCACAATGCCTTCTGGTACATCAACCAGTGTCCAAACTTGTTGGTATACATGGAATTCATTTCAGACTTCATGGTATCTTGCCATAAAGCGGAGTCGATACCTTGTATCGCTTCCTTATACGTAGCCGGTTTATATCCCTCAATAAGATTAATATCTACATTAGGTGAGATCAGAAACCCATACCTCTAAGGTTTTTTTCTAACTCTCTCCGACCTACGCGGTTCTTGTGTATTAGAAGATTATGGAACAGTCTCATACCTGATGAACTGTTCGTGTTCTGAGAGGGGATTGGTGCCAGGAACAGTATCACTCTGATTTTCATCGAGTTCTACTTTCCTCCCACTTACCATTGCATTTAGGAATTCCTCTAAGGAAAACCGCATAGAGAGCAACAAATATTTTGTTCTCTTATGGGTTGTGGAAATAATATCCTCTGGTTTCCCTATGATAACCAATTACAAATGGCACTTATCCGATTTGGATTTTAGTTTGGTACCATCCAAACGTTTAACATATGCCCAGCATGCCCAAATCTTCAGGAATGAGAAACCTGATTTCTTTCATGTCCATATTTCATATGGAGTTGTCCAACAGACTTGACGGAACCTTATTCAAAATAAGTATTGCACTGTTCAATGCGTATCCCCTGAAGGAAATTGGTAGCTCAGTGTTACTCATCATTGACCTTACCATGTCCAACAAAGTTCGGTTTCTCCGTTCGGACACACCATTCAGTTGAAGTGTTCCGGGAGGAGTCCACTTTGAAAGAATACCATATTCTTTTAAGTAATCGATAAACTCATTGCTTAAGTATTCTCCACCATGGTCCGACCGCAATGTTTTAATACTTTTACCGGTCTGTTTTTTCTACTTCGTATCGAAACTCTTTGAATTTATCAAAAGTTTCCGAATTGTGTTTCATAAGATTCACATAACCATAACGCGATGCAACATCCGTAAAAGTTATGAAGTATTCATAACCACCTCTAGCATAGCTAGACATGGGCCCACATACGTCACCATGAACGAGGGCTAACAGCTCGGTGGCACGTACACCCTTACCGCTAAAAGGCGTTTTAGGCACTTTGCCTAATAAACAAGATTCGCAGACATCATATGAATTAGGATCAAATCCGTCCAAGTATCCACTCTCCGAAAGTGTGGATATACGAGTCTTGTTAATGTGTCCCAGACGACGATGCCACAGATAAGTTTCATCCATGTTACTTAATTTGAGCCCTTTTTATTTGTCATATTATATGTTTGAGATTCATTTATATTCAAAATATAAAGACTATTATTAACATCTGCTGTACATATCAAAATGTTATCTTTATATACAAAACACCCAGTGTTCCGGAATACAAAGGTATACCCGCAATGGGTTAAATAAGATGCAGAGATGATGTTCCTAGCCAAACTAGGTACAAAATAACAGTCACTTAATGCAATTACATGCCCCAAATACAGGTTTAAAACATATGTCCCAACGGCCAAAACAGCGACTCTCGTCCCGTTTCCGACTCGCAGGTCGATCTCATCTGAAGCCAGTATCCTGCTAATTTACAGATCCTGCACATCAGTACATATGTGAGTACCACATCCAGAATCAAAAATCTAATTTTTAAAACCAGTAGTGGACATGTTTATAACAAACATACCTGAAGCCGGAGCCTTGCCCGTCTTCACTTCCTTCAACTCCGCCTTGTACTCACAGCAGTCACGCTTCCAGTGACCCCGTTTGCCACAATGTAGGCAGATATCTTGGGATATATCCTTAGTCTTCCCAGAAGACTGTGATGATTTAGCCTTGCCCTTTTTCTTTTTCTTGTTCACACCCCCAGAAGCCTTCTGCCAAGCCTTGATTGTCTGGGATGTCGAAGTAAGATGCGCCTCACGCTTCTTGCCCTTCAGAAGCTCTGGCTCTGCTTCTTTCAGTATTGCCATTACCTCTCCAAGAGTCTTTTCTTGGTCATCATGTTATAGTTCATGACAAACCCGCCCCAGCATTTGGGCAGAGACTGTAAGATCAAATCTATAGAAGCCTTAGCCTCGAAGGTTATGCCCAGCTTGTTGGGAAGCGGCCGCGAGTGCGTAGCGAACAATAAAAAATTATGATGCCGCTATCCCTTTACCCAAGACCCATTTGTTTTGATTATTCTACAAGCCTAGGCATGTTACTATATATTCTAAGCATAAAAACTCATAAAACATGCAAAGAACATAAACCTAAACATGCTAACTATCATAAGAACTCTAATTAAAATAAAGAAAGAAAAAGACTTACTTGAACCGAAGACTCTTCCAGTCCTCCCTCCAATCTACAAGCTTTTCTCGAACTCAGCAAGCTCTTCCACGTTCCAAAGAGCCACCCAAGTGTGTGGCCTCCAAAGGTGAACACACCAAAGCCAAAACTCAACGGCAAGACTACGCCTTGAGTGCACAGGTATTTTGCCCTTGGTGCTAGCCTAGGCAAATACCTCAAAACTTTTAACTTGAGATTCCTCTAGTCAATTAGACTTAAGGATCCTCAAAATCAGTGGCTTACTCTTAAACTTTAGAGTTGCTCACTTATATAAACCCAAGATCTGAAAGGTTTGGTGAAAAAAATTTGTAAAGAATTCTTTGGGTTTATATAGGTGCTCCAAAGACAACAAAATTAATTAAGAATCCAAAATGGGATAAATGCTAATTAAATCTTAGCCATTGGATCTTAATATAGTGGTTTAATGAGATTATAAAACCCTAATAAGAGTTTGGGCCGAATTGGAATTCAAAACAAATAAAAAAAATAAATAAAAAAAAACGTAGATTTTTATTTATTTATTTATTTTCTTATTCAATTTTCCAATTCCCAAAGTGCCCTTATCGTCATTCACCAATCCCTAAGCCACTTTGGAACCTCATAAATACTGTTCAATAATTAAACATTTTTTTTTTGGAAAAATCAATAATTAAACACATTGAACCATTTATGAACAATTCCTACAGCAATCATATATGCTGTTAAATTTGTATTGTGCATGTTAACCATTGATTTCGACTTTGTTGTGTGTGACCTTTTGGGTTCCCCTCAAGTTGGACATGAAATGAATCGTGATAATTTAATCGAACATAAATTATCCTCCGATCAGATGGTCGTTCGATTTCAATGACCAAGGTTGACATCTAGCAACATGCTAATGCCCCCAAATGAGAAGGAAAGATATATACCCATTCTGTATGCGATTTACATATGATGCGGTCCCTCGCCTCACTGTATCCCCACCGTTTGACCTAGGGTATGGAAAATGTCTACCCATATAGTCAGAAGTATGATGTTGATAGTGTCATGAATCGTGCTAACCCAAGAATCTCACATGATTCTTCTGCTGCGGCCACAGTCTCAAGCACTGATCACATATATCAACCCGCGAACTGGAATACTACTCTTATAAGAAAATATTATCAGAGAGAGTGGCGATTCTCTGTTGTATCTTTACAAACTTCACGTGTTTCAACAAATGACCCAATCATACCTTTATGACCGGATCTTTTGAACCGGGGAAGGAGAATGACAAAGTCATTTGATCCACACATAAGATTGTAAAGACCTCAAGTCTAAGGTCTAGTCATACAATCGATACATGAAAGTTCTCACAGACACATGGGATAAACACTCCATGTGAAAACTTTCGGCGGTCAGTTCGATGGACACGAGCAACTCATGCATCCATGTGATACACCAAGCGGACGGATCTCCGTTAGTAGCCTATGAGATCGTCTACCCCACTTAAGGGCGGATCATATCATCATGCTAGTCTCTCCGCTTTATGAACGCCCAGATTATTATAAAACTATGACTATGAACATTTGAGAGTAGTGATTCTCATAATTCGTGGAAGCATCATGATGCGTCCCACATCGGTTGCGGGGTGCCTCCTGGGCTGGTTTATAAGGCCAGGGCCAACCCTCTCCCTCTGAGCTAGCTTTTAGGGCAGAGTTAGGGCTTGGGTTCTTATCAGTTGGTATCAGAGCCACCACTCCGTGTGAATGGCCGGTGTCTCTTGGAGTTCGGCAAAACGCCGACTGAGGCAGTCGGGTCTCAAGAGGGTGGGGATGATGCGTCCCACATCGGTTGCGGGGTGCCTCCTGGGCTGGTTTATAAGGCCAGGGCCAACCCTCTCCCTCTGAGCTAGCTTTTAGGGCAGAGTTAGGGCTTGGGTTCTTATCAGTTGATCATAATCAATCTCATAAGGCAAGTAAAAACTAGAAGGATGAATGCATTTATTATATGCAAACTCTGGCCCCGCTATTGCGTTTGTGATCTTCTTAGCTCTTTGGCATGTGATTGGGTCTGTTGGCAATTGCAAAGGCTCTAATGTTCCTTGGGTGAATGCATTCAAGTCAAATGTTATCCCTTGGATCATGTCATTCTCCCTCTCTTGAAATGGATTCGTCCTCGAATCCGAACCCGGATCATAGATAGTTATGACAAAATCAATTGGACGATGATATTGAAATATAAAAGAATCATACTTGACCACTTGTACCTGTGATGAAAAAGCATAAACAATAGAGAAAATGTTATGGAAAAACTTCACTACCACATCTACTTTCTTTTCACCAGCTCTCACAGCTTCATCATCACTCATGGCCACTATCTCAACCATACTTGCAAAAACCTCCTCACACACCTGCTCAGCTTCACTATGTTTTTCAACCTCAAAGCACACTATCTCACAAGTGTTTACTCCCTCAATGCTCACGGTCTCACAAGCATTTTCACTCACCATGTCACTTATAACACAATTCACAACATTCAAGGCCTCACAAGTGTTTTCATTCGCTATGCACTCAACATCACAAGTGCTTCTCACTTCATTACACACAACTTCAATAGCTTTTGGTTGTTGAGTACTCTCTTCATTCACTGCATATTTAGTTACCTTCCAAGTCTTTTTCCATTTCTCATAAGATCTTCTATAATCACTCATAATATCTTGGATATCACTTTTGAAAGTATCCAAAACCATGATCTTATCATCAATAGTTAAACTTGGACCTGCCATCTCAACACTAAACAAACAGATTATAAATAATAAAAAGCAAAACAAATATGTAAATCCTCACAATCTCATGTGTTTACACTCGAATGATATCACTCCACTCGTGTTTGCACTCTATTGGCTTTTACCCGATACTGTGCTCACAATCACTGCCTTTTACCACTCTTGAGTTCGTCCTCAATTCAAATGTGAATCACACTCAATTCAAGAAAGGTCAACTAAGGTGTAGTCCACAAGCTAGCAGAAACTCAATGTATATATAGAGCAGGTGGAATAAAGCAAATAAGATAAGTAAT
This sequence comes from Zanthoxylum bungeanum, assembly GCA_019454045.1. Lineage (NCBI taxonomy): Eukaryota > Viridiplantae > Streptophyta > Magnoliopsida > Sapindales > Rutaceae > Zanthoxylum > Zanthoxylum bungeanum. The sequence goes on along the minus strand of SKCR01053547.1, from coordinate 30,258 downwards.
CACGGAGACTCAATCGAAAGAAACTTATAGCTAGAGTGCTCAGAATAAGAAAGAATGACGAGTTAGCTAAATGCAATAAATAAGCAAGCAAGCAATCAACGTGTCACTGAAGCAATCTTGTGGTCACTCACTATAGTGTTTGAGCTCACCTTTATTTTCTTCTCACACACACTCACAAGTGTTTACACTCCAATGAAACACAATGAAACACAAAGGATTTCAATTCTGCTATAACACAAATATAGTCTTTCAAGCTCAAACCAATACAAACCAAATCAAATATCAATGTAACTCATGTAAAGCAATCCAATCAACTTGCAAAGGGTATAATCAAGCTAAGCACAATGCGACCAATTCTCTTTCTTTTTTTTCTCTTTTTTTTTTTTTCAAAACAAGTAGGTGACTCAGCTGCTTACGTAAGTAGCTTACAAGTAGGTCAATTAAGCTTGTTAATTCGACAATGGTAAGTTACAAACCAACTAAACACTTTTCCAACTAACTTGGTGATGCAGCAACTTGCCTCTTCAAGCACCTCTCAAATGCAATGATAGCTACTCAAATTTCCATGTCAAGCTCATGAGTGCTTCCATTTTCAATGTCATGCTAATGATTTCAACACAAATCCAATGTCAAACTAATGATGGCTCACGCAAATCAGCAAGCACACTTGTTAATTCATGCTTCAACATAAGCACATCAAGCATCTTACTCACGACAATATGTGTAACAAAACAACCAGACTTGTCTCACAAAGTTAACACATAAGCATAAGTAAACTTCAAGAGTAAGTCACAGCCTCATCAATCCATAAGCATTTCATTTTGTTTCAACACTCATTCACTCAAATGCCTCACCACAACACTCAAAAATACTTGTTTTCCTCACACTTCACAAGATTGCAACAACTTCACAAATATTGCAAACAAGCTAGTTCACGCAAATGCTAGGAGTAATGAAGTGCAATATGATTTTCTCAAAGTAGCTATGAACAATACCTATTGAAAACAAGCTAAGTGACATGCCCTAACTCTGCCCTAAAAGCTAGCTCAGAGGGAGAGGGTTGGCCCTGGCCTTATAAACCAGCCCATGAGGCACCCCGCAACCGATGTGGGACGTATCATCCCCACCCTCTTGAGACCCGACTGCCTCAGTCGGCGTTTTTCCGAACTCCAAGAGACACCGGCCATTCACACGGAGTGGTGGCTCTAATACCAACTGATAAGAACCCAAGCCCTAACTCTGCCCTAAAAGCTAGCTCAAAGGGAGAGGGTTGGCCCTGGCCTTATAAACCAGCCCAGGAGGCACCCCGCAACCGATGTGGGACGCATCACATCATCTTATTACTCCAAGGGCTTTATTACAATGTTTGATGATTCATATAATTTATGTAAGACACGTATAATAAAGATTGTCATTTTATTAATTAATGAAAATATTACAAATACATGTACATATAGCCCATCCACAAGTTGGGTATAGGGCATATCCCTAACAATCTCCCACTTGCACTATAGCCAACTAGTATGAATCTGGACACCATACTCTTAGGTGTGCCTATCATGCTTTTGTTGAGTCAGCCCTTTAGTCAAAGAATCTGCAAGATTATCTTCTGTGGGTATTTTCTCTATAATAACTTCTTTTCTCTCAACAATCTCCCTGATGAGATGAAATCGCCTGAGCACATGCTTGGATTTCTGGTGGGACCTTGGTTCATTTGATTGAGCAATGGCGCCCGTGTTGTTATAGTACATTATGACGCCATTCTTTATCACGGGAAACACTTCCAGCTCCGTGATGAACTTCTTTATCCAGACTGCTTCTTTAGCTGCCTCAGATACTGCAATATACTCGACTTCAGTGGTGGAGTCCGTTGTAGTTGACTGCTTTGAGCTTTTCCAACTGACAGCTCCGCCATTCATAGTAAATAGATATCCTATTTGCGATCTGCGTCATCTTTATCGGTCTGAAAGCTCGCATCACAGTAACCAATGACTTTCATCTCAGAACAATCTATGTATGTCAAGAACACATCCTTAGTTCTTCTCAGATACTTGAGGATTGTTTTGACATCTGCCCAGTGTTGCTCACCAAGATTTGCCTAATACCTGCTCGTCATGCTAAGAGCATAAGAGACATCAGGTCTTGTACATAGCATGGCGTATATGATCGATCCTATTGCTGAAGCATAAGGGATCCTACCCATACGCTCTCTATCTGAAGGAGTATGTGGACATTGCTCCTTAGATAATTTGATTCCATGACAAATAGGTAAATTACCCCTTTTGGAATCTTCCATTTTGAATCTTTTCAAAACTTTATCTATGTACGTAGATTGAGAAAGTCCTAACAACCTCTTAGATCTATTACGGTAGATCTTAATGCCGAGGATGTAGGCTGTTTCTCCCAAATCTTTCATGGAGAAATTCTGAGATAACCATTGCTTGGTGGTTTGCATCATGGGAATATCATTCCCGATGATTAATATGTCATCGGCATATAATACAAGAAATATAATAGCACTCCCACTACTTTTCCTGTAAACACAAGGCTCGTCTACATTTTTGATGAAGTCAAATTCTTTGATTGTCTCATCAAATCATATATTCCAACTTCTGGAGGCTTGCTTGAGTCCATAAATGGATCGTTTAAGCTTGCATACTTTATTATGAGCATCCTTAGATGTAAACCCCCAGGTATGTCATATAGACTTCCTCTACGAGGTTCCCATTAAGGAAAGCTGTTTTGACATCCATCTGCCAAATCTCATAATCAAAGTGTGCAGCTAGTGCCAGTAAAATTTGAATGGACTTTATCATTGCAACATGCGAGAAGGTTTCGCCATAGTCAATTCCTTGGATTTGTCTATAACCTTTCGCCACCAACCTAGCCTTATAGGTTTGGATGTTGCCTTCTGCATCAGTTTTACGCTTGTAAATCCACTTGCAGCCTATGGGTTTTATCCCTTCAGGTGCATCCACCAAGTCCCAGACTTGATTCTGATACATAGAGTCTATTTCGGATTTCATGGCCTCAAGCCACTTGACTGAATCAATGTCACACATTGTTTCTTCATAACTGGTGGGATCGTCATTATCAATGACCTGATCATGTTCCTTATCAATATGGAAACCATATCTTTCAGGCTCATATCTTTCCCTACCAGACCTTCTAAGTTCATAACCTTGTGGTTGTTCCATCGCTGCCCTTTTGAGGAGCCTGGGGTTTAGTTATACGTTAGTTTGTTCTTCTCGTACCTCATCGAGGTCAAGTCTACTCCCACTATATTTCTTGAGAAGGAATTCATTCTCTTGAAATTTAGCATTTCGCGAGACAAAATGTTCTTTGTTCATTTGGGACGTAGAACACGTATGCTCTTGAGTTCAAGGCATATCCTACAAACTTACATTTAACTACCATATCATCCAATTTGTTAGTCTGTGTGAGCTTAACATATATTCGTCACATCCCCAAACTCTTAGATAACTAAGACTAGAACGTTTCCCAGACCATAACTCATATGGTGTTTGACTAACAGTCTTGGAAGGAATTTAGTTTAGTAGTAGTGTTGCAGTTTCTAATAAACACCCCCTAAATAAATGAAAGGTAGATCCGTGTCTGGCATCATTGATCGGACCACATCTAATAATGTCTGGTTTCTCCTTTCGAGGACCTCATTATGCTGTGGAGTTCCCGGAGGAGTCCACTGGGAAACATGCCATTTTCTCTCAAGTAATCTTGAAATGCGTCGCTTAAGTATTCACCATCTCGGTCAGACCTTAATGACTTAATATTTTTATTAAGCTGTTTTCTACTTCAGCTTTGAAGTCTTTGAATTTCTCAAAGGCTTCAGATTTGTACGCATAAGGTACACATACCCATCGCGAGTGATCATCGATAAAGGTAATGAAGTAGGAGAATCCACCTCTAGCGGTGACTGACATTGGTCCGCATACATCATAGAGTGTATGAGTTCTAATGTCTCCGCTGCACTGATGCTGTCCGTGTCCTTTACCTTTAAGGGTAATTTGGTCATTTTACCAAGTAAACAAGACTCACAAGTTCCATAAGGTTCATATTTGAAGGGTCTGAAATACCCATCCTTATGTAGCTTAGTTAATATTGTTTCATTGATATGACCTAAGCGACTGTGCCATGGAAGTGATTCATTGAGATTATTCGAGTTAACGTTGTATATATTAGAGGTTGAACATTCTTTGTTAGTTTGTAAGACATAGATACCATTATTCAAAATACCATCTCCATATTTTATTTCATTGAAATAAATACCATTCATTACAACTTATTAGGCATGAAAAGCCTTTATTACATAAAGAAGAAATTGAAATGATGTTCTTTACTATAGAAAGTACATAACACAATCTTCTAAGTCTAAAAACTAAACCATTCGGCAAAACTAATGAATAAGTCCCCAACGCACAATGCAGCCAGTTTTCTCCATTACCCATGCGTGAGTCAACCTCCCCATGACGGAGTCTCCTACACAAGTGAGTCCCACAAAATCGGTGTCAAGCACCAAAGTATAAAAAAGGTTAAGAGTTTTTGAGAATATAGTTCAATCAACTATACAACATACCTGAAGCATTTGGCTTTCCCTAGCTTCCTTGACTTTCAAGGATCTGCAGTCTTTTCTTCCAATGACCCTTCTTTCCACAAAAGAAACATTTCCCCTTTCTTTTTTTTCTTCTCCACTTTACCATTGGGCTTTAGGTGATCTAGAGCCTTGGTCTTGGCCTTATTTTTCTTTGGGCCTCGTGGCTTCAGGTCCGTACCCGTAAGCATGACAAAGGTTTTAAGCTTCGGTTTCAATCATTCTCATTCTGCTTGCTTTAACAGGTTTTAAGCTCCGGTTTCAAGTCCTTCTCTGCTTGCTTTATCAGATTTGTGCAATATGCCTAAAGTAGCTTTTTTTATTAGACAAATGAAACTGCATAATAAAGTAGAGAATTCTTTTGGTAAGGACTGAAGAATTAGATCGTGACCTATCTCATGATCCATGATGAACCTAAGGTTTGCCAATTTTTCAATGTGGCCAATCATCTTAAGCACATGTCCACTAACATATCCTTCTTATACCTTGTTTGGAATAAGGCACATGACACTTGGAATCTCACGGTATGAACGGAAATTGCATAAACCTCATTCAAGTGAAAGATGATGGTTTGAGCATCCATATCTTCGTGACTTTCTGAGTTCGTCCGACATAGAGCCAAGCATTATACAAACTGCTTGCTCATCATCATCGACGTGTTTCTTCCAAACATCAAATGTATTTTGGTCAGCATCTTCTGCGGGTTCAAGGGGAAATGGTTCTTTTCAAGAACATATAAAATCTTTTTCTTATCGTAAGATAATTTTAAGGTTCTCTAACCAGTCATTGTAGTTGTCCTCTTTGAGCTTATGCTCATCAAGGATGGAACGAAGTGATATTCTGTTTGCCATTTGAATGTTTGTGAAATATTTATTAACCCACCTGTTAAGAGAGAATGTTAAAATTAGGAATATGTTTTCATTAATGTTTCATAATAACATGGGCTTTTAATATTTGAAGTTGCTCTCACTCAATTATTTTAAAAATTTTAAGCAAATCGCATCAACCCCAATATGATGGATTTCTTGTGGCAAGATCCCATTATCATCATTTCACAACTCCGACTAGGGCCAGTCATTATAAAAATACGATAATTAGGTAGATTCTCAACCAATTTATGATATAAATCACAATTCATTGATCATTGGGTTGGGCAATCAAACATGCCATAGCTTATGCTAGTCCTTGTGGACACCCAATCTTTGCCACTAGTTATAAGACCATGCATAAGGGTCGCTGCGTCTTATGACTCAGAAAAGTCAACCATTGTCAATAGTACGATTTAGGGACAAATTGGTATTGGTCAGTCTGGTAAAGCCTATCCCGGCCATACGGTTTAAGCCCTTTGGGTATATACTTTACAATGGGAGGCAAATTTTAGACTTAAATTATTATTGAGGATTTTAGCAAGTTTAAGTGAATAACTGTCAAATGGATTCCTCCATTAAAAATTCCCCAGAGGGAGGGTGGAGCGAACTCTCTAAAATACTCTTACCTCTTAGGCTCTTATTGCCTTGGTAACAGAAATAAATAATAGATCCTCCAAATTAGTCCAACACTTTAAATATGATTTAAGGTGAGTAAATAATATCTAGATGTCTTCACAGCTATAAAAAGGTAGTGAGTGAAGAAGACACCAAATCATTATCTAACTCTAGTAATACATTTGGTTAAATTAACTTTAGTTTGGAAAGTTTTATTAACGCCACGTTGGTCCTCACCCCACTTGTATCTTTTATAAAGTCTTTTATTATAAACAGTGATTTATATTTATTAGCCTTAAAGGTAATAAATCTCTAAGTTCATAACGGAATAATTACTTAGCTAAGGGATAAGCAATACACTCTCTATTTCCTTAGAAAGTCTCTAGATGCTTGCACCCTAAAATAATCATGCCAATTCTAATCATACAAGAATCATCAAGCATATGAGTTTTAATATGTTGGAATTATTTTAGGCATTAAATAACTTTGATTAATTTTTAATTATGATATTGCATTTTATTTTAATCAAATAAATTTACTATTCATGTTTTTTTACAGATGCGTGAACTTTAAATGCAATTTCACAATTCAAATCTTAACCAAATAATGCAAAACTTGTGCCTAAAAGTAAGTTCAGGGTGTTAGCTTTCCAACGAGCTTTTACACACCCAATTTCGAGTTCAAATGAGAGAGAACTAATCAAAACAAAAACGGCGCGATGATACCACTATTGGGAAGCGGCCGCGAATGCGCAGCGGAAAATTAAAAATTATGATGCCGCTACCCATTTGCCCAAGACCTATTTGTTTTGATTATTATACAAGCCTAAGCATGTTACTATATATTCTAAGCATAAAAACTCATAAAACATGCAAAGAACATAAACCTAAACATGCTAACTATCATATGAACTCTAATTAAAATAAAGAAAGAAAAAGACTTACTTGAACCGAAGACTCCTCCAGTCCTCCCTCCAATCTACAAGCTTTTCTCGAACTCAGCAAGCTCTTCCCCAAGTGTGTGGCCTCCAAAGGTGCACACACCAAAGCCAAAACTCAACGGCAAGACTACGCCTTGAGTGCACGGATTTTGCCATTGGTGCTAGCCTAGGCAAATACTTCGAAACTTTTAACTTGAGATTACTCTAGTCAATTAGACTTAAGGATCCTCAAAATCAGTGGCTTACTCTTAAAATTTAGAGTCGCTCACTATATAAACCCAAGATATGAAAGGTTTTTGGTGTAAAAAATTTGTAAAGAATTCTTTGGGTTTATATATAGGTGCTGCAAAGACAAAAAAAACTATTAAGAATCTGATGTGAGATAAATGATAATTAAATATTAGCCATTGGATCTTAATATAGTGGTTTAATAAGATTATAAAACCCTAATAAGAGTTTGGGCCGAATTGGAATTCAAAACAAATAAAAAATAAAAATAAATAAAAAAAAACGCAGATTTTTATTTTTATTTTTATTTATTTATTTTCTTATTCATTTTTCCAATTCCCAAAGTGCCCATATCGTCATTCACCAATCCTTACGCCACTTTGGAACCTCATAAATTATCTGTTCAATAATTAAACACATTGAACCATTTATGAACAATTCCTACAGCAATCATATATGCTGTTAAATTTGTACTGTGCATTGTTAACCATTGATTTCGACTTTGTTGTGTGTGACCTTTTGGGTTCCCCTCAAGTTGGACATGAAATGAATCGTGATAATTTAATTGAACATAAATTATCCTCCGATCAGATGGTCGTTCGATTTCAATGACCAAGGTTGACATCTAGCAACATGCCAAGGCCCCCAAATGAGAAGGAAAAATATATACTCATTCTGTATGCGATTTACATATGATACGGTCCCTCGCCTCACTGTATCCCCACCGTTTGACCTAGGGTATGGAAAATGTCTACCCATATAGTCAAATGTATGATATTGATAGTGTCATTCATCGTGCTAACCCAAGAATCTCACATGATTCTTCCGCTGCGGCCACAGTCTCAAGCACTGATCACACATATCACCCCGCGAACTGAAATACTACTCTTATAATAAAATATTATCCGAGAGAGTGACGATTCTCTGTTGTATCTTTACAAACTTCATGTGTTTCAACAAATGACCCAATCATACCCTTATAATCGGATCTTTTGAACCGGGGAAGGAGAATGTCAAAGTCATTTGATCCACACATAATTTTGTAAAGACCTCAAGTCTAAGGACTAGTCATACAATCGATACATGAAAGTTCTCACAGACACATGGGATAAACACTCCATGTGAAAACTTTCGGCGGTCAGTTCGATGGACACGAGCAACTCATGAATCCATGTGATACACCAAGTGGACGGATCTCGCTAATAGCCTATGAGATCGACTACCCCACTTAAGGGCATATCATATTATCATGTTAGTCTCTTCGCTTTGTGAACGCCCAGATTATTCATAAAACTATGACTAGGAACGTTTGAGAGTAATGATTCTCATAAGGCGTGGAAGCCATCATCTTATTACTCCAAGGGATTTATTACAGTGTTTGATGATTCATATAATTTATGTAAGACACGTATAATAAAGATTGCCATTTTATTAATTAATGAAAATATTGAAAATACATGTACATATACATCCGCATATCCCTTACACATCTGACCTAGCTGTTCGATGTCAGCAATCATCTGCGACATATAGTGCTTGACAGATGTACCCTCTGACATACGCGGCGAAAGAGCTTCTTTTGCAATTCGTACTTCTGAGATCTAAGGTAAGATCTGTGAAGATCCTTCAATTTCAACATCATACTATAAGGATCCAATCCTTTGTTCTGACGACGAAACTGAGGAGTCATTGCGGCAAGCATGACAGATTGAGCACTAAGGTTATCATCATGATGAGTCTTCCAAAGCTCATGCTATACTATTTGCTCAACTCTGGGCTCATGCCCGAGAGGTTTCCATATGACATAGAGTAACTTTCGGCTCCCAAGACTATCTTGAGGTTCATCTCCCAATCTGGAAAATTTGAGCCATTAAAGACATTATCGCCCATGACGATGTCCCTAACGCTAACCTTTCCAGCCATCTCGAATGCAATAGTCCAACTATCCAATCAACGATTTCAGGTACACTCAAAATATAATGGTTACTATAGTCCAACTATATAACCAACTACAAGTGGAGTAGTGTCTTGGACAGTCTAACTGTTCAAACAAAGTAATAAAATAATATTAGTCCAACTAATATATTTATAACAACGATAAATAAAATAAAAGAGCGTGTTTAGCAAGTATTAAACGAAATTACAAATTTAATACTGGCCTCCCACTATTTTTCGACGAGCCTCTAACCCTCTGTGGAGTACTCGGGAAACCCAGTTACCTAGTGGGTTAGGATCCCGTTAAATAACACACAACCTTGACTTTGGCAAACAAGTTGTATGAAACTTAACTAGGTAGATCTCTAAGATCAATTAGATCTCATCCAATTCCTAGATCTGGTAGGTGGACCTCGAAGTCCAAGATATATATATCCAATATATATTTCCTAACCTTTTCCTCTGAATCAACTAAGCTTTTACTTTGGCTCAACAAGCTTAATGATTCCAGTCAAACGTGACCCATTAACAGTGAGAAAGCTTCGTAATCCACGTCGATGTACAAAAGTGACCTTGACTTTGGCCAACAAGTCACAACTGCCCAAGACATGCGATATATAACAAAGCTTTCGTGGTTCAAACACATCCGCGATGGACAATGATCTTGACTTTGGCCAACAAATCAAAGTCAATCTTGGATCTTGAGAGAGAACCACTCAATGGAAGGAAAACACTTCATATTAAAGTGAGGGTTTTTCGCGTAAATTGGTAACCAATTTATTATCTTTGATTAGGTCTTATCCTACACCCTTAAACATACATTCTAAAAGCATAATAAGGCGCGATAAAATTAATAATGATATACGAATGGATATATAATATAATTTATTCCTAGAACAAATCACTATCTCTTTCCTCTCTCCCGCTAGCACTTTACATTCTTCTACCCAATTACATAATACATAAAGAAACCTCATTTACATTGAGGGGAATTTATGAGAAGAGAAATACAAAGAGATAAGAACGTGAAAGGCTGGACACGCAGGTCCAATTTAAATAAATTCCAAATTTACAACAATTTCCAAAATTTCCCTCACCCCTCTAATATCCATCCGATATATATTATTCATACAAATACATCCAAGTATTCACACAAAGCAAGCTGTCAATAAATCTAATCCAATTAATTAATCTTTGATTAATGACCATCCAATGTTCATACAACGATTTGATTTGCGCGAGTCCAACTCGTTTAAGAATAAATACTCAAAGTAAGTATTCTTGAATTATATCAAACTATAATTTTAAATTATATCCAATACTAATTCTTGTTTAATTCCAAATTAAACAATTACACTTATTTTAGTGTCTTTTGGACTTGGATTCCAAATCCAATCCAATTGGGTCTCAAAGGCCCAATTAGCATCCAATGCTATTTAATTAAAGTCCAATGGGCTTTCAATTAATTCTTTAGGCATGGGCTTTGACAATTATGGATCCAACCCAAAATGCCAAGGCCCAATTAGGAATCACCCAATGCCAAAAATCAATTTGGGCCCATTAGGCCCAATTAAATTATTAAAGGCCCAATAGTCATATTTGGACTTTATGGAAATGGTTTTAGGCCCAATTGGATCCAACCTAATTGTCCAAAACCAAACTTGGCCCAACCAAGCCCATTAGCCCAAATACAACAATTAAATTAATACATTATTCCAAATTACATATTAATCCAATTAAAATGTAATTGCCACAATTAATCAATTAATCTAATGTTTCCAAAACACTAATTAATTCAACTAATCATGCTCAACATTTCCAATTCATGTCCAACACAAATTGAAGCAAAATCAATTCTACAACAACATGCTTCAAACTCACGGCTAAGGCAAGAAATAATATCCAATTTTGATTTCAATCCAATTAAATCAACAAGCAAATTCATTTCATGTTTATAACACATCCAATTGTCTAATTTTCAAAAAATCACCATAAGCATACTAGGGTCAAGATTCGGCCATGATAAAAAAATTGGGAATTTTTTTTGATCCAATCAATTTCTCAAATCTAATGATGCACAAATCCAATTCATCATCATATAAACACAACCAAACAATCAATTTGGAAAAATCATGCTCCAAGCAAAAATACCCAAATAAAGTCCATAAACCCTAGAAATTAAAATCAAGTTTATGTGGCTCTGATACCATTGAAAGTGTTCCTAAGACTTGCCCAAGGATCCTAAACATTGATTCAAGTGTGAATTTACCAAAGAAAGTTGCGGAATATTTACATTGGTTGGTTGAAGTTCAAAACTTTTCCATGGATGTAGAAGCTCCAAGTCCTCTTTTTGAGTTCCAAACTCTTGGGTGAGTTTCTCTATCACCTTCCTTTGACTCCTTTAAGTGCTAGCTAAAACAAAAATGAAGCAAAACTTGCCCTCCAAGAGAAGCAAATTCGGCCAAGGGAGAGAGAGGAGAATTCGGCCAAGGAAAAGAGAGAGTGATGAATTCGGTCAAGCCAAGGAAAAAGAGAGTGAATGATGTATTTTGGCACGGTTTCTAGGGGGCTTGAATAGAGAGATTGCAAACATGGTGGAGTTGCATCACTATGTTGATTTGGAGGATATGCTTCACATGGCTATCAAGGTAGAAAGGCAACTCAAGAAAAGGTCAATATCCAGATTTGGTACTCAGGCTACTTCTGCATGAAAGGGAAAATGAGTTCCGAATGAGAAGCGAGATGGAGGCTTTGACAAGCCTAGAGTTGAGTTCAGTGGAGACTTTAATAAGCCAAGGGCCGAACCTAGTGCCAAGGGTAAAGAGGCTGCAGAACCGAGCAAAACTAGACCAAAACCCGAGGGTGCAGCTACTAGAACTAAGGATGTAAACTGTTTCAAATGTTTAGGCATGGGACACTATGCTTCACAATGTCCCAATAGGCGTACCTTAGTGATTAATAAAAAGAGTGGAGAGGTGTACTCTACCGATAGTGAGGTTGAGGAGGAGATGCCAGAGTTAGAGGATGCTAGTGACCATGAGGGAGCTGCATACCCGCTGAATAACTTATCCTTAGTTGTCAAGCGTGCTTTGAGTGCACATGTTGTAGAGGATGAGAGTGTGTAGTAGAGGGAGAACATATTCCATACGAGGTGCCGTGTGAATGGCAAGGGGTGTAGTATGATCATAGATGTGGGCAGTTGTACTAATGTTGCTAGCACAGCTTTGATTGAGCGATTGGGGTTGAGTTTTTTGAGATACCCGAAGCCTTACAAGTTGCAGTGGTTAAATGATTGTGGGGAAATAAGTGTGACAAAGCAGGTATTGTTGAGTTTTACCATTGGGCCATACACAAATGATGTCCTATGTGATGTGATACCGATGCATGCAGGACTTATTCTTTTGGGCAGACTGTGGCAGTTTGATAAGAAGGTTATTCATGATGGGTTCAAGAACAAGTACTCTTTTCAGCATAAGGGAAAACCCATTACATTATACCCACTTACACCTGCACAAGTCCATGAAGATCATGTTAAGTTGCAACTTGAGCGTGACAAAGAGAGAGCGAAGGGAAACACCACCTTGGGTGAGACTAGTGAGAGTGATGTATCTGGTGAGAAAAATACGGCCAAGGCCGTGGGAGTTCCCAAGGGGAATGTGAGTGTACGTGAGGGGGAAACAAAAGGGAGAGTTAAAAAGAGTTTCTACATGGGTGAGGGTGAAGCGAGGAAAGCGTTCAAGGCTAGCAAGCTCATGCTATTGTTAGTCTATAAGGAGTCTCATATTTATTTTACTAACACTGACCCTTTGCTTCCAGTGTCTATTTTATTTCTTTTGCAAGATTTTAGTGACGTACTGACAGAGGACATACCTAGTGGGCTTCCACCCATTAGAGGTATTGAGCACCAGATAGACTTCATACCTAGGGCAGTCATTCCTAATAGACCGATTTATAGGAGCAATCCCGATGAGACAAAGGAGCTACAAAGGCAAGTACGAGAGTTGATGGACAAGGACGTAAGGGAAAACATGAGTCCTTGTGCAGTACTAGTGCTTCTAGTTCCTGAGAAAGATGGGACGTGGCGTATGTGCGTTGATTGTCGAGCTATCAATAATATTACGGTAAAGTATCGTCACCCCATTCATAGACTAGATGACATGTTGGATGAATTGCATGGTTCCAAAATTTTTAGTAAGATTGATTTAAAGAGTGGATACCATCAAATTCGCATGAGAGAGGGAGATGAGTGGAAAACTGCATTTAAGACTAAGTATGGCTTGTATGAATGCTTAGTTATGCCATTTGGTCTTTCAAAAGCACCTAGCACATTTATGAGATTGATGAATCATGTTATGCGTGCATTTTTAGGTAAGTTTGTCGTGGTTTATTTTGATGACATCTTAGTTTACAGTAAAACAGTAGATGAGCATGTTATGCATTTGAAGCATGTTCTTGATGTGTTAAGGTAGGAAAAACTGTATGCTAACTTTGATACGTGCACTTTTTGTATGGATAGAATTGTTTTCCTTGGATTTGTTGTGAGTACAGATGGCATCGAGGTAGATTTGGAAAAGGTGAAGGCAATTCAGGATTGGCCAACACCAACAACAGTGACAAAAGTCAAAAGCTTCAATGGATTGGCAAGCTTCTACCGTAGATTTGTTAAAGACTTCAGTAGTATTGCAGCACCACTGACTGAAGTAGTGAAGAAAACTGTTGGCTTCAAATGGGAAGAAGAGCAGGAGCGTGCATTCCAGGATCTTAAAATGAAGTTGTGCAATACACTAGTTTTGGCGTTACCCAACTTTGAGAAGACATTTGAGATTGAGTGTGACGCATCTGGGATAGGTATTGGAGCGGTTCTTATGCAAGAAAAGCAACCAATTGCCTACTTTAGTGAGAAGCTTAATGGAGCAGTTTTGAGATACCCCACATATGACAAGGAGTTGTATGCACTAGTGAGAGCCCTTGAGACTTGGAAACATTATTTGTGGCCTCGAGAGTTTGTGATCCACATAGATCATGAATCATTGAAGCATCTGAATAAACGACACGCAAAATGGTCAGAGTTTGTTGAGACATTTCCATATGTAATCCGCTACAAACAAGGTAAGGAAAACATTGTCGCCGATGCACTATCGCGAAGGTATGCTTTACTTACTTCATTGAGTGCAAGAATGCTTGGGTTTGAATTTATTAAAGAACTTTATGCTAGTGATATTGACTTTAGTACTATCTATGCTGCATGTGAAAAGTCTGCTTTTAGTAAATTCTACCAACATGATGAGTTTCTGTTTAGGGAGAATAGATTATGCATTCCTGTTTTTAGTATGCGTGAGTTGTCAGTAAGGGAAGCACATGAGGGAGGTTTAATGGGGCACTTTGGCATTGCCAAAACCTTAGGGGTATTGAGTGAACATTTTTATTGGCCTAAAATACGGAGAGATATTGAGCGTTTTGTATGATAAATGCTTAACTTGTAAACAGGCTAAATCTAAGGTTATGCCTCATGGGTTGTATACACCATTGCCTATAACTAGTGAGCCATGGGTAGATGTATCGATGGATTTTATCTTCGGTTTACCTAGGACTAAGAAGGGTAGAGATTTCATCTTTGTAGTGGTTGATAGGTTCAGTAAGATGGCACACTTTATATCATGTCATAAAACTGATGATGCCACTAACATTGCTGACTTGTTCTTTAGAGAAGTAGTACGACGACTCCATGGGATTCCACAGAGTATAGTTTCAGATCGTGATGTCAAATTCCTTAGTCACATTTGGATAATTTTATGGGGTAAGTTGGGAACTAAACTTTTGTATTCTACTACTTGACACCCCCAAACTGATGGCCAGACTGAGGTTGTTAATAGGACTTTGACTCAGTTATTGCGTACTATTATCAATAAGAACTTAAAAACCTGGGAGGATTGTTTGCCTTTTGTTGAATTTGCATATTATCGTAGTATTCATTCCTCTAGATCTTACTCACCATGTGAAATTATTTATGGTTTTCAGCCACTAACTCCATTAGATTTGTTACATTTGCCTGTTGATGAGCATGCGGGGCTAGATGGAAAAAGGAAAGCCAATTTGGTGAAGCATATACATGAGAAAGCAAAAGAGAGCAAATACAATGAAAGAATGAGCAATATGATTCTCATGCTAATAAGGGAAGAAAGCGTGTGGTATTTCAATCTGGAGATTGGGTTTGGGTACACATGCGCAAGGAGAGATTTCCTGAACAACGTAAATCTAAGCTACAACCGAGAGGGGATGGTCCATTTCAAGTCTTGGAACGGATTAATGACAATGCATACAAGCTGGATTTATAAGGTAAGTATAATGTGTCTGCTACATTTAATGTTTCTGACTTAACTCCTTTTGATGCAGGTACAGATTTGAGGTCGAATCCTTTTCAAGAGGGAGGGGATGACATGATCCAGGCCGACAATAAAGCAAAAGACCCATTACAAGTACTAGAAGGGCCAATTACGAGGCAGAGGACCAAAAGACTCAGAGAAGCAATGACGGGATTAGTTCAGAGTTTTATGACCGATTGCAACAAACAAATAGAGACGCATGTGGGCTTCAATAGAGAGGGCCCAAAGCCACTTCACTTGGCCCAAATCAGTTTTGAATGAAGCTTCACAGGCCTTTGAAGACTTTGGTATTTTTGTAATTTAGCCTTTAGGGGCATTGTTGTCTATGCCTTTAGGGTTTCTCTTTGTAACACTATTTAAGCTTCTTTTTTTTTCATTTTGAGACAATCAACGAATTTGAGAGAATATTACAGCTTTATGCTTTTTTGGCTGCAAGGAATCATCTTAAAGGTTCTCAATGACAAGTTCTTTGTGGCCTTGGAAGGGTTTTGTTCCTACAAAATCAAATTTGCGGTTCTTGCGGTTCTGTCAGTTGCTTGGGGTTTGCTTGGATTTCGAATCCAAGTGGGTTTCTTGTCAGAACTAGTCTTGAGGCTCTTCTATTATGGTGATTTGGTGACACATACTCTTTGCCTAGGTGACATGATCCAAGGGACAACATTTGACATGAATGCAGTCACCCAAGGAACATTAGAGCCTTTGCAATTACCAACAGGCCCAATCACACGCCAAAGAGCTAAGAAGATTACAGACGCAATAACGGGGCTAGAGTTTGCATATAATAGATGCATTCATCCTTCTAGTTTTTACTTGCCTTATGAGATTAATTATGATTCTAATTCTTTAACTCCTATGGATTTATTATTTTTGATTCTTATTAAGCTTGGGAGTATGAATGATAAGGGAAAGGCAGAGTTGGTGAGAATAATAGGTTTCCAACGCATTGTGTTTGACCCCGTCATTTGGGTGTGGCTTTATATGCAAGAGGAAAAGATCCAAGCTACAATCGAGAGAAGATGGACCTTTTCAAGTCTTGGAAAGTATCAATGACAATGCATATAAGCTGGATTTGCAAGGTAAGTACAACGTATCTACTACTTTTAATGTTTCTGACTTAACTCATTTTGATGCAGGTTCAGATTCGAGGTCGAATTCTTTTCAACAAGGAGGGAATGACATGAGTCCAACCACACCAGAGACATTACAAGATGCAGCTAACAACTTAGAGGAACCCATGCAGTTGCCAACAGGTCTAATCACACGTCAAAGAGCAAAGAAGATCAGAGAGGCCTTTGCGGGACTAGCTTAGAGCTATGTGACCAGTTGCAGCAACCAAGTCAAGTGCACACCAGAGACACATATGGGCATAACCAGAGAGGTCCCCAAGCTATTTCATTTGACCCAGATCAGCTCAGACTGAAGCATAGCAGAGCAGCTTCAGCACCAGCACCCTTTTGACCCGATTTCACCCATTTTGGGACTATGTTGAATTCGGCCAAATGGGGGCATTTTTGTCATTTGTGCTCGACATTTTGACTTTATTTATGATGTAATTAGCATGGTTGACTATGCCATTAGGCTTAATTATGCTTAGATTTGTACTTAGCCGGAAGCACGTTAATTTACTATAGCATGTAAGCACCTTAATTAGCTTAAGTGAGATTAGCTTCTAATCTTTGTTTTAAGTTTATTTAGGTGCAAAAGGACCTTAATGGTGGTGGTTGAGGTGCTTGACTTAGGGCTTTTGGTAATTTTGGCTCTAGGGTCATTTTAGCCTTTTTACTCTTTTGTAACCCTTATTATATGACTCTTCTTTGTATTTTTGGACAACCAACGTAATATACAGAATTTTGAAAGAAATAAAAGCTTGAGCTTTCCATGGCTATGGCCAAAACCTTGTTGAGGGAGGGATTCCCCTTTTCAAGTTCAAATTGACTTATCTAAGCTTGGCAACTTAGTGGCGTCTCCATTGCTAGCAAAATACAATCTGATTTCATGCTTGTGGTTATCATGGACGTGAGATTCATGGTGGTTAGGGGCTGATCTTGGTTGGGTTTTGTTCCTACAAAATCAGTATTCAAAGTTCTTGGGGTTTTGAGAAAGATGCTTGGGGGTTTGCTTGGTTTCCAACCCAAGTGAGTTCTTGTCATTTGGTATCATGAGCTTAGGGTTCTGAGGTCTGATTTCCTATCCTTTGTGTTGTTTAATCTTGTATTCATCTTTGTTTTTGTTGTTGTTGTTGATTTCGGCCATTAAGGAATTTGTCCTCAAGTTTCGGCCATTGGTGTTCTTGTGTGTTCTTTGTTGTTTCTTGCAGATTTGTGATCCTTGTTGCATGAATAACAATCTGTCCTTTTAGTAGTTTGTGCTAATTTTGAGTATTTCTTTGAGTTAAGCTTTGGCTACTTAGGTCAAAATTGGGGCTTTTGTTTTCTTTGCTTCAATCAAGTGTTTAGTTGTTAATTTTATGTTACTAGGACGTGTTTAACATTTTTATTAAGTTATTAGTTTCAAAAATCAAAAAAAAAAAAAGAATCAGATCAGATTCGACCTAGTGAGATTTATTGATATATCTTGTCTTGCTATTGTTGAATACATGCAATTAGAGTTGTTTCCATAGGTATTATTCATATCAACTTTGCAAAAATCAGAATTGACATCATTCATCTTGGCATTTACGTGAGCTTACTTGTTTGCATTCTTGTGAAGTTAGCACAATCTTGTGAGTTTGAGTGAAAAGAAAGAAAGATTGAGTGCATTATTGATGATTGTGAATGTGTAATTGATGAAAAAAATCTGAATGCACCAAATTTGGTGATTGGAGTGAGTTGTATCATTGTTATCTTGCTGATTTGTGTTGTTAATGTTGAAGAATCAAGTGAAGCAAGGTTGAGTGCAACAAATATGCACTAAATTCGTGTGTATCCAAGCAAGTATCACTTGCCACCTCTTGAAATATTGTTATTATAAGTGAAGAGGCAATAAATTCATCATTAGCTTGACATGGGAACTTGTGTGTAATCATTTGTTTTTAAGGTGCTTGAAGAGGCAAGTAGCTGCATCACCTAGTTGCTTACAAAAACTATTTACTTAGCTTGTAATTTGACTTGGCTGAATTGGAAATTGAGTTAGTTACATTGTAACTAGATCATTTATACTCATTTGCAAGTTGAAAGGTAGACATTACCACATTGCTGAATTGATTATATGAGTTACATTGCCATTTGAGTTGTATTTACATGTATTGCAAGTGCTAAGGATATATAACTTGAAAATTACCGAATGTGGTAATCTTGTTATTTGCATTGTATTTCATTGGCTTTGTATACACTTTGAGTGTGAGAGACAAAAGAAAAGAGTGAAAAAAAAGAGTTAAAAAAAAGAGGAAAAAAAGAAAAGAAAAGAAAAGAGTGAGACAAAAACAATAGCGAGTGATCACAAGATTGGCTAATTGTCACATTGAGTGCTTGCTTGTTTGTTTGCGCATTTAGCTAACTCATCTTTTTTCTTATTCCGTGCACTCTAGCTTAAGTCTCTTTGATTGAGTCTTCGTGATTACTATTCTTATTCGCATTATTCCACCTGCACTATATACATTATTGGTTCTTTGTGTTTCTGCTAGCTTGTGGACTACACCTTAGTTGACCATTCTGGGAATTGAGTTGATTTGTAATTGAATTGAGGAAGAACTCAAGAGTGGTAAAAGGCAGTGATTGTGAGCACAATATCGGGTAAAAGCCAATAGAGTGCAAACACGAGTGGAGTGATATCATTCGAGTGTAAACACGTGAGATTGTGAGGATTTACATATTTGTTTTGCTTTTTATTATTTCTGATATGTTTGTTTAGTGTTGAGATGGCAGGTCCAAGTTTAACTATTGATGATAAGATCGAGGTTTTGGATACTTTCAAAAGTGATATCCAAGATATTATGAGTGATTATAGAAGATCTTATGAGAAATGGAAAAAGACTTGGAAGGTAACTAAATATGCAGTGAATGAAGAGAGTACTCAACAACCAAAAACTATTAAAGTTGTTTGTAATGAAGTGAGAAGCACTTGTGATGTTGAGTGCATAGCGAATGAAAACACTTGTGAGGCCTTGAATGTTGTGAATTGTGTTATAAGTGACATGGTGAGTGAAAATGCTTGTGAGACCGTGAGCATTGAGGGAGTAAACACTTGTGAGGTAGTGTGCTTTGAGGTTGAAAAACATAGTGAAGCTGAGCAGGTGTGTGAGGAGGTCTTTGCAAGTATGGTTGAGATAGTGGCCATGAGTGATGATGAAGCTGTGAGAGCTGGTGAAAAGAAAGTAGATGTGTTAGTTAAGTTTTTCCATAACATTTTCTCTATTGTTTATGCTTTTTCATCGCAGGTACAAGTGGTCAAATATGATTCTTTTATAGTTCAATATCATCGTCCAATTGATTTTGTCATAACTATCTATGATCCGGGTTCGGATTCGAGGACGAATCCATTTCAAGAGGGAGAATGACATGATCCAAGGGACAACATTTGACATGAATGCAGTCACCCAAGGAACATTAGAGCCTTTGCAATTGCCAACAGGCCCAATCACACGCCAAAGAGCTAAGAAGATTACAGACGCAATAACGGGGCTAGAGTTTGCATATAATAGATGCATTCATCCTTCTAGTTTTTACTTGCCTTATGAGATTAATTATGATTCTAATTCTTTAACTCTTATGGATTTATTATTTTTGATTCTTATTAAGCTTGGGAGTATGAATGATAAGGGAAAGGCAGAGTTGGTGAGAATAATAGGTTTCCAACGCATTGTGTTTGACCCCGTCATTTGGGTGTGGCTTTATATGCAAGAGGAAAAGATCCAAGCTACAATCGAGAGAAGATGGACCTTTTCAAGTCTTGGAAAGGATCAATGACAATGCATATAAGCTGGATTTGCAAGGTAAGTACAACGTATCTACTACTTTTAATGTTTCTGACTTAACTCATTTTGATGCAGGTTCAGATTCGAGGTCGAATCCTTTTCAACAAGGAGGGAATGACATGAGTCCAACCACACCAGAGACATTACAAGATGCAGCTAACAACTTAGAGGAACCCATGCAGTTGCCAACAGGTCTAATCACATGTCAAAGAGCAAAGAAGATCAGAGAGGCCTTTGCGGGACTAGCTTAGAGCTATGTGACCAGTTGCAGCAACCAAGTCAAGTGCACACCAGAGACACATATGGGCATAACCAGAGAGGTCCCCAAGCTATTTCATTTGACCCAGATCAGCTCAGACTGAAGCATAGCAGAGCAGCTTCAGCACCAGCACCCTTTTGACCGATTTCACCCATTTTGGGACTATGTTGAATTCGGCCAAATGGGGGCATTTTTGTCATTTGTGCTCGACATTTTGACTTTATTTATTTGCTTGTAATTAGCATGGTTGACTATGCCATTAGGCTTAATTATGCTTAGATTTGTACTTAACCGGAAGCACGTTAATTTACTATAGCATGTAAGCACCTTAATTAGCTTAAGTGAGATTAGCTTCTAATCTTTGTTTTAAGTTTATTTAGGTGCAAAAGGACCTTAATGGTCGTCGTGTTGAGGTGCTTGACTTAGGGCTTTTGGTAATTTTAGCTCTAGGGTCATTTTAGCCTTTTTACTCTTTTGTAACCCTTATTATATGACTCTTCTTTGTATTTTTGGACAACCAACGTAATATAAAGAATTTTGAAAGAAAGAAAAGCTTGAGCTTTCCATGGCTATGGCCAAAACCTTGTTGAGGGAGGGATTCCCCTTTTCAAGTTCAAATTGACTTATCTAAGCTTGGCAACTTAGTGGCGTCTCCATTGCTAGCAAAATACAATCTGATTTCATGCTTGTGGTTATCATGGACGTGAGATTCATGGTGGTTAGGGGCTGATCTTGGTTGGGTTTTGTTCCTACAAAATCAGTATTCAAAGTTCTTGGGGTTTTGAGAAAGATGCTTGGGGGTTTGCTTGGTTTCCAACCCAAGTGAGTTCTTGTCACTAGGACTTTCGTGCATACATGTCTGGCGTCTTTTCCTATACTGGGTATTATTGTTAAAATTTATCTGTCTTTTTTTTTGATAAAGTAAGTATTATAACCAAAAGAAACCTTACACGAGCAAAGGGGCATACCCCAGGCAACTAGAGAGGACAAGCCCTCCTAGAAGAAAAGCCGAGAGGCTACAAGCAAAAGATCAACAGAAGATGTCATCGGGCAAGTGCCAGGATAGGTGAAGCCATTTATTATCATAAGATGGTTTCACCTTCCGTAAAGAGCTAGCACGATTCCAAACATCAAAAACAATGTCACTAAGAAGAACAGAAACGGGCTGAAGAGGCATATCATGAGTGCGAGCATTCCTCTCCCTCCAAATATGGTAGACTGGCACTGCAAAGGACAGACGAACAAGAAAATGACATAAAGAGGCATCAGTAAACTGACAAAACCACTCAACAGTCTGAGGCCAATCCCGACATCTCCAAACTAACCCACACGTAGCCAACACAGACGACCAGACCCTCGAAGAGAAGAAACACTGAAGAAAAGATGATCAATGTCCTCACTTGAACAACCACAGAGAATACAACGCGAACAAACAGAGATACCAAACCTCATCAAACTATCCTGAGTACAAAGGCCTCCCTGAATAGACGTCCAAAGTAAAAAGGAATGGCGGGGAATAGCCTTTCGGAACCAAACAACTCGAAACCAATGCAGCAAGGTTCCCCTTGTCCGCATGGATTTCCAAGCACTATCCACAGAAAATCTCCCACTCCTATCATCCTCCCAAACCAGCTCATCATCCCTCATACTAGAAGGAGACGGAAGATGGGACTGAGCCAAATCAACAAGGGCATCAGACCTAGAAGGGGGCCAACGCCAAGAAGAATCAGAGATAATGGAAGCAACTGTAGCCATCCTATCCAAGCCAGAGTCATAAATCACTCTCTCACCCAACGTGTCCACAATCGGGCCCAAAGGATGCCAATAATCAAACCACAATAAAGTCTTCTCACCATTCCCAATCCTAACTCTCATCCGCCGCCGGGACCAGGAACGAAACTCCAAGATCTTACGCCAACTCCAAGAGCAATCTGTAGGATAAGACACCTCCCAAAAACTTCTCCCCCTCAACAAATAAGAATGAACCCAATTCGACCAAGAAGAAACCTGGCCAGAACAAAGAAACCAAATGTGCTTAAAAATAGCCACTCTATTCCAAGTATCCAAACTCTTAATCCCCAGCCCCCCCTTCTTTAGAGGTAAACAAACTCTACTCCAAGCCACTCTCGCCCCAGAAGAGGTGAGTGCGCTACCCTTCCAAAGGAAAGACCGCAGAATCGTCTCCACCTTCCTAATAACAGAGTTATGAAGAATAAATAAGGAAGACCAATAAACTTGAATGGAAAACAAAACAGACTTAATGAGCTGAAGCCGTCCCGCATAAGAGAGAAACTTACTACTCCAACTCTTAGCACGCATGACAATACGATCCACAAGAGAAGCACAATCTGAGGCCCGGAGTTTAGTAGAAATCAAAGGGACTCCCAAGTACCGCACTGGAAGAATCCCAACTTGGAACCCCAAAACATGACGCAGTTGGCCATGAAGGGTAGAAGAGATACCAGAGGAGAAGAAAAGACTTTTAGCTGGATTCAGGATTAAACCTGATAAACCACTGAACTGCCCGAGACAATCCTTGATCAAGGAAACCGAGGAAGCATCCGCTTTACAAAAAATCATAAGGTCATCCGCAAATCAAAGATGAGTAAGACGGTCCTTAGAACACCGCCAGTGGAACTTAAAACCCTAATTAAGAGCCATATTACGAAGAAGACCTGACATAACTTCCATAGCCAAAACAAAGAGATAAGGAGACATAGGATCAACTTGTCTCAACCCACGACCCCCAGAGAAAAAACCATGCAACTCTCCATTAATAAACACAGAAAACCTAGTAGAAGTCATACACTCCTGAATCTAACCCACCATCCTCTCTAGCATACCAACAGTCCGCAAAACCTCAACCAAGAAATCCCAACGAACAGAGTCATAAGCTTTCATCAAGTCAATCTTAAGAGCACATCTCGGGGAACCACCAATCCGGTGATAATTCCGAATCAATTCCTGACACAAAAGAATATTGTCGCTGATACGCCTACCAGCAACAAAAGCAGATTGATTATGACTGATCACAAAAGGAAGGATAACTTGATCCTATTCGCAATAAGCTTAGAAATGCACTTGTAAATAGTATTGCAACAAGAAATAGGCCTATAATCCTTAACCTGGGAAGGGTTAGGAATCTTAGGAATCAAAGCAATAGAAGTAGCATTAACCTGCCTCAAGAGACGCCCAGAGGAAAAGCAAGAGTGAATAGCACAAAGGACATCATTCCCTACAATGTTCCAAGACTTCTTAAAGAAACTCGAATTAAACCCATTTGGGCCTGAAGCTTTATTGTCCTTCAACGCGAACAAGACAGCCTTAATCTCCTCATCCGAAACCTCCCGGGTAAGAGTCTCACTCTGCTCAGTAGTCACATGTCTAGTAATAGCAGATTGAAGGGCCACCCTATCAAAATCCTGCTGACCTTACTGGGGACCCAAAAGGGTCTAAAAAAAAGAAACATTCTCATCTCTAACCAAAACATCTTCCTCCACACGGGTCCCATCCTCCTTAGTGATAGAAGTAATCTTGCTACGACCATGAAAACTCTTCATAGCAGTATAGAAAAATTTAGTATTCTGATCCCCAAGGTTAAGCCACTGAACACGAGATTTCTGTCTATTGAAGCCTTCCTCAGCCCGACTCATGTCTCCATACCGTAACGAAAGACTAACTTCTTCAGCTAACAGAGCAGGGTCACTAGGGTACTCCTGTAAAGCACACTGCACTCTATCCAACTCCTTCCTAATCTCCAAAACTCGACACAGAATCTTAGAGAAATGCTCAACATTAAACTTCTTCAAGGCCAACTTAACACTCTTCAGCTTACAACATAAACGGAACATCGAAGTACCATGAACATCAATATCCCATGCCCTAGCCACAACAGAGAGAAAATCAGGATGATCAACCCAAAAATCAAAGAATTTAAAGGGAATTTTCCTCTTAGGGAGCTCTGCAAGCTTAACTACCATAGGAGAATGATCAGAAATCTGAGGGGGAAGAAAGCGGGCAGAAGAACCCGGGAAGAGACACTCCCAAGAAGAATTAACAAGAACACGGTCCAACTTACGCCAAATAGGAGACTGAATCTGCTTATTAAACCAAGTAAACTGAAAACCAGAGAACTGAAGATCATCCAACCCAGCCTGACCCAAACAGCTGCCCAAATCGTCTTTCCAAGCAGGCCAAGCCACAGACCCACCCCAATGCTCAATTGGAGAGCGGATGGCATTGAAGTCTCCCAAAACAAGCCACAGAGAGTCATCAAAAACACTACCACTAGAAATCAGGTCAGCCCAAAGCTCCCGACGCTTCTCGTAGTCACACTCACCATAAACCACCGAAACTACACAATTCCACATCCCAGAAATATGAGACACACTACAATGAATAACTTGAGCTGAAGAGTGAATAATGCTAACATCAATGTCACTAGGGTTCCAACATACCCAGATACGACCAAACGGGCTAATATTAGAGTGGCAAAAAAACTTCCATGAAGGATTAATCGCACGAGAGACATTCACAAAATTAACCTCCTTAACCTTGGTTTCAACTAAACCACACAACGAGAGCTTCTCATCACAAAGAAACCTCATAACTTCAGCATGTTTTAATGGGTCATTGAGACCCCAAATGTTCCAAAAACCTAAAATCATTAAAACAGAGAAGATTAGAGCCAAACCAAACAAATCAGCGCCGACGACCCCCTAGGGGACTGCCGTTTCTGACTCCTCTTACCACCAGAACCCTTTCTAGATTTGTTACCATAAGCCAATTTCTTGATCTCCAGAGAGTCAATGCCTTACTCCTGGTCATTTACATCAATCAATCACTCCGCATTCCATACAAAGTCCTTCTAGAAGCATACTTCCTAATAAGTTCCTTATACTGTCTCTTTACCCTTTCTGTTGTTTAACTCTCTGCGGTCATTAAGTTCTTTCTCTGGATACTACTATCATCTATTTGCTATCTTCCTAAGGGACTCATTCTGTTACAAAGTTTCCTTTCTTATCTTAGTTCCTCAAACTCCTTACTCCTTCACTCCCTTGAAAACTCTATCTACATCGACTACTACGGACATCTTCTACTAAATCTTTGATCCATACACCACTCTCTACCTAAAATCCTTCTTCTGAATACCATGAGATTCTTTATAAGTTGTTCACTATGTTCCTAAAAGTCGTTCTCCATGATCTTCTTACACTTCTAATATCCTTACTTTCTTGAGGGTTCATTATTTCTATGGAGGTTTCCGCACTTAGCTCAACTTATTGTAGCGTCGAACCTTCTCATCTCATGTTTCTTGTCTATGTTTACCGACTTAGTTGTCGATCCATCTTATGATTTGTCTAATATATCAATTGCTCTCCTTTACTATTCCTTATTTTTACTAGATTCCAAATTGAGCATATTTCTTCCATAAGGATCTTCAAATACACACTTCTACTTTACTCTTAAGCTTGGTAACGCTCTGGTTAGGTGTTTGTATGCTTTCTAGAATTAAGGTTTTTGGAAGAGAGGGTCGTCATTGGTTCTGCAGGGACCTGGTCAACTACTCCATGTCTTAAGATTCATTACTTTTTATTGATTTCTCCGAGGTCTTCACTTATCTTACTGTCTCCAAACTTCTTTTCTTATTTCACTGTACGTGCTGAATCTTCTTGCCACTTTTGTTTCCTTCTTGCTGTCTCTATATCCTATTCCTTGGCTCTACACCATGCTACTGAGGCTAATGATGGTTCGCTCTTATGATTATTTCCTAAATCTCTATTCTTTGCTCTTGCCACGAATCACAACTATAGAACTTTGTTCTATGGTCCATACTAGTACCTTCATCACTTCTAAATATCCCCAACCTCACGGGTCTGTTATTTTATACTTCCATGGTTTTCTTATTGGCTGGTGGGATGATCCTTAAGTCCTACTGTACTGGTCCATCCTGTGGACTTTTACTAGTGCTGCAGACCTTATGCTAACTTGTCTTGTCCTTTGGGCTATCCTGGGTTCTCTTCCTAATAACCTCGAAACTTCCTTAATCTCTTTCTGGGTGATCAATCTTCTGAATGCTTCCATTCCTTATGATGAACTGTCATTGGCTCTAGAAAGTCGCCCATATTTATACGGGTAGGGGCTAGGGCAAAAATCTTATATCTTAATGGGTTTCGATATCCTTGTTCTAGTGCTCTGTGTCTTGGTAGAGTCTATTTCTCATGTAAAGTAGGTATGAGGTAGGCTCAGTCAGAGCAGCTTCCTTATCTGGTGTCACTGGAGGGTTCGAAGACTAGATAATTTAAGGTCTTGTCTCTATCGAATTGTTGGGGGTAAGGTAACTAACCACCATTCTTGTTTCCTGCTTATGGATCTGGGTCTGGGTTTGGTGATCTGAAATTCTCTAAATCCTCTTTGGCATCTCGATCCATTGAGATTCTCAAGACTAACCTTGATTTCCTACTTATGTTATCTTGCTGGCTTTTTCCTTGTTACTAGGGGAACTTACTATCTATACGAAGTACGCGGTGGCTATAGAATTGGCTTGAAGGAAACTTTTCTGAGGAGGGATGGAATCTTACATTTACTAGGAAATTCTATTACTTGCGGGGACCTTACTATTCTCTTGGCTACTACAGGTTCATGTACTGGTCTGATTCTGTATCTCTTTCTTACTTCTGTTCACTTAGGCATTCATATACCTTTCCTTACTCTTCTTCTAGCTTTCTCTCCCTTTTTCTACTTTTCTGGGTAGATATCCTCAAAATCTCAATGCCTTATTCCATCTCATTTGACAAGAACTCACTTGGGTTGGAAACCAAGCAAACCCCAAGCATCTTTCTCAAAACCCCAAGAACTTTGAATACTGATTTTGTAGGAACAAAACCCAACCAAGATCAGCCCCTAACCACCATGAAACTCACGTCCATGATAACCACAAGCATGAAATCAGATTGTATTTTGCTAGCAATGGAGACGCCACTAAGTTGCCAAGCTTAGATAAGTCAATTTGAACTTGAAAAGGGGAATCCCTCCCTTACAAGAAATTTAGCCATAGCCAAAGCTTAAAAGCTTCAAAGTTTGATGAAAATGTCGTGAATGTTATTCCAAAGAAGAAGAAACAAAGTTTAAATAGGTTACAAAGAGAAACCCTAAAGGTGTGAATGGACAAAAATGTCCCTAAAGTGAAATTACCAAAAGACCTGAAAACTACCCAAACCATTCACTCAAGCACGTCCCCAAAAGTCTTTTCCCACCTAAAGTAGCTTAAAACAATGATTAGAAACTAATCTAACTTAAGCTAATTTGAGGTGCTTACATCAAATAGTAAATTGACGTGCTTACTCAATAAGCAAGGTTCTAAGCATAATTAAGCTAATGGCATAGTCAACCATGCTAATTACATCATAAATAAAGTCAAAATGTTGAGCACAAATGACAAAAATGCCCCCATTTGGCCGAATTCAACATGGTCCCAAAATGGGTGAAATCGGGTCAAAAGGATGCTGGTGCTGAAGCTACTCTGCTATGCTTCAGTCTGAGCTGATCTGGGTCAAATGAAATAGCTTGGGGACCTCTCTGGTTATGCCCATATATGTCTCTGGTGTGCACTTGACTCGGTTGCTGCAACTGGTCACATAGCTCTGAGCTAGTCCCGCAAAGGCCTCTCTGATCTTCTTTGCTCTTTGGCGAGTGATTGGACCTGTTGGAAACTGCATGGGTTCTTCCAAGTTGTTAGCTGCATGCTGTAATGTCTCTGGTGTGGTTGGACTCATGTCATTCCCTCCTTGTTGAAAAGGATTCGACCTCGAATCTGAACCTGCATCAAAATGAGTTAAGTCAGAAACATTAAAAGTAGCAGAGACGTTGTACTTACCTTGCAAATCCAGCTTATATGCATTGTCATTGATCCTTTCCAAGACTTGAAAAGGTCCATCTCCTCTCGATTGTAGCTTAGATTTACGCTGTTCGGGAAATCTCTCTTTACGCATGTGTACCCAAACCCAATCACCAGGTTGAAAGACTACACGTTTTCTTCCCTTATTTGCATGAGAAGCGTATTGCTCGTTCTTTCGTTGAATGTGCTCTTTTACCTTCTCATGGATATGCTTCACCAAATCAGCCTTCCTTTTGCCATCTAACCCTGTATGCTCATCAATAGGTAATGGTAACAAATCCAATGGAGTTAGTGGCTGAAAACCATAAACAATCTCAAAAGGTGAAAATGATGTAGAAGAATGAATGCTACGATTATATGCAAACTCAATAAATGGCAAACAATCTTCCCAACTCTTCAAATTCTTACCAACTATAGTGCGCAATAATTGAGATAAAGTCCTATTAACTACCTCTGTTTGTCCATCAGTCTCTGTGGGTGACATGTGGTAGAATACAATAGTTTGGTGCCTAGTTTAGCCCACAAAACCTTCCAAAAATGGCTAAGGAACTTAACATCTCTATCAGATACAATACTCCTAGGTATACCATGGAGTCGCACTATGTCTCTGAAAAATAAATCTGCAATGTTTGTAGCATCATCGGTTTTATGACATGCAACGAAATGAGCCATTTTACTAAATCTATCAACTACAACAAAGATTGAATCTCTACCCCTCTTTGTCCTTGGCAACCCTAACACAAAATCCATCGATATATCAACCCAAGGTTCGCTAGGTACAGGCAAAGGAGTATACAAACCATGTGGCATTAATTTAGATTTAGCATGCTTACATGTTAAACACTGATCACAAATACGCTCAACATCACGTTTCATTTTAGGCCAATAAAAGTGCTCATGTAAAATAGCTAAAGTCTTAGTAATCCCAAAATGCCCCATCAAACCTCCCCCATGCGCTTCTTTCACAAGCAACTCACGCATACTACAAGTAGGAACACACAACCTGTTCGCTTTAAATAAGAAAACGTCATGAATGTAAAACTTTCCAAAAGATGACTTTGCACAAGCAACAATAATCTCACCAAAATCAGAATCACACTCATATAGTTCCTTAATCAAATCAAATCCCAACATCCGTGCATGCATTGAAGTAATTAAAACATACCTGCGAGATAATGCATCGGCCACGATGTTTTCTTTACCTTGCTTGTAGCGTATAATATATGGAAATGACTCAACGAATTCCATCCATTTTGCGTGTCGCTTATTCAGCTTACCTTGACCCTTCAAGTGTTTTTAATGATTCATGGTCGGTGTGGATCACAAACTCTTTAGGCCACAAGTAGTGCTGCCACGTCTGAAGTGCTCTCACAAGCGCATATAACTCTTATCGTACGTGGGGTACCTCAAAGCTGCTCCATTCAGCTTCTCATTAAAATAGGCTATTGGCCGCTTTTCTTGCATAAGAACTGCTCCAATACCTAACCCTGATGCGTCGCACTCAATTTCAAATGTCTTCTCGAAGTTGGGTAGTGCCAAAATGGGAGCACTGCATAACTTCGCTTTAAGATCCTGGAATGCTCGCTCTTGCGCCTCGCCCCATTGAAAACC